>JAVQJD010027590.1:0-69859 GCA_036023655.1 Nannoperca australis | reverse complement strand
CGTGCCAGATGGATGTGATGTTTGTGATCTCACTGCTCCCACTGTCTGCAGGGAGTAACGCTGCACACCCACTGCCCTGTTGTTTCACTGAATGATTTGCTCTCGTACATGCATGCAACAGATCGAAACTTATAGTGGTGCTAATAAAATTGTTTGCTTTTAATTCATTCACTGTGCGGTCTGTCCGCACCAACCCTTGGGAATTCATTCTGTTATGGAATTCCTAATCCGACTGCTGACTTGTTTTGGCTTTGCTACACTCATACTTGCTTCCTATAAAGACAGCGTAACCAGGTTCTTCCTGGCCCTTCTTGACTGCGACACCACTCAAATCCTTTCGGCAGATCGCTTAATAAATACTCAAAAGAGTGACTGGTGATTCAGAGACTCTTATTTCCAGATTTCCACCACACGACCTTGGTATCTGTACACTGTTCAACAATAATGTATGCATATGTGCATGTAAAAAGCAGTGTGCATCTCAACTGTAATCCAAAATGTATAGGTTATCTAATGTTTTGGTGTTACAGGGTTATTACCACTGATGTCAAATCATACGTTATTTGTTTATTTTTAAGTTTAAGACATTCTGCAACAATAAAATAGGTTTACTTTAACAGGTACATGTTATAACAAATTCCTTATCCTTTCATATTTCTGTATTCAAATTAAATAATTTTTACTTCCTTTGAACTTGCAGGACAGTAGTCAACACGGTTATTAAAAACAACCGTTGACACACAACTTCACACAAGGAATACAACTGTTAAGAGTTTGTAGATAACATTATGGTCCTCGTCTGTCAAGTTTGATAGGCCTGATACAAGGAGGCAGCGTGGTTTGTGACAGGTGAACATTTGTAATCTTTGAACAAAGCTTCCTGCTTACATTCTGCTCCATCCACTACATGTGAACCAGAATTATTGAAGTATGGATTTAATCAAGAGATCTGGCATTGTAAAATTACAGCAGCAGGTACCTTCTGTGATGTCCCAGGGCACACCACCAAGAAAGACCTTGCAGGAGTACAGAGGATCCTTGTTGTTTCTCGGAGGCAGCTGACCACTCCAAGTGAAGGTGGCCTCGTTCACAGCTGACAAGTCCAGAAAGAAAAGAGGACAACCAAAATTCTGAGGTTACTTCTGTCCACAAAGCCACCACAGCTGCCATGTATAGCATTAAAGTTGACCAATTTTAAGTTTCAAGCTTTACCTGCAGCCTGTCTGTGCAGACGGGCCTCCCTCTCAATACTGAACACATCATCTGACTGGTCAAGCACATCTGCACCAGGCCATGGGGAGTTTGTACACCAGCGGCGGGAGATGGCTGAGGAGACAGGGCTGGCACTGGATGGTGGGGTCAGAGGAGAGCTGGAGTCCTGGGGGTCCAGACGGGAGCCCAGTCGCAGCAGATCCTTCTGCATGTTTGATGTGAGGTAAGGCAGGGGAGGGGAAATTCGCAAATTTGACTGAAAAAAAAAAAAAAAAAGAATCATAATTTCTGCAAAGTTACAAATAAAGCCAGCACAAACAAAGACCCATTGCTAATAAGGCCAGGTATAAAACATTTAGTGGAACCTGTACTACAATGCTTAAAGCTCAGCAAATGTACATTTCGACAGCACAGATTCCTTCAGAACAAGATCCATGTCACTTTACAACCTGCTGCTGAGAGTTTAACAGAAAGACAGCAGTTATTCACCAATGATCTGAAGCCTGCGAGCTGTTCAGGCAGCCAGTTTGAGCTTGCCATTACTCATAGCAAACTCCTCATTGCAACATTCAACGCACCTTTAGGATTACGGAGGTGTAAGGAGGTGCATGGTTCACTCTTTTGCTGCAGGTCTGCTGCCACATTGCTCACCTGAAAGCTACAGCATGCTGACACTTGCTAATGATGCCGCCACCACTGCTGCTGCTGTTAGTATAGAATTCTATAAGCCTCAGCTGCACCCAGCATCCACCTGGGAGCCTGGGCTTTGAGTTTTCTTGAAGGGGAACAATAAAGTCAGAGCCTGGACACCAAAAACTCTGCATTCATATAATCCATCCCACATTAGAATTCTAGTAGGGAATGGGAGGGATTATGTCCTTTGAGCCTCTGGAAGGATTTTAAGATGAAAATCTCTGTAGAACATGTGTTTGATTGACAGTAGCTTAACTCAAGAGGAATAGAGATAGTGAGTCTGAACACCCCTTCTGTAACAGTGGTGGATTACAGCATGACTATGCAGTATGTATTGTAGTGATGAATTAGTGCTGTGGAAATGTAAATTATCCTGAACATGTTGCAGCAGCAAATTAAAATGGGAGTAGATCAGAAAACACAAGGTATCTTTCAGAAAAACTTTGTCCAAACTTTTGACAAAGTTGTACATTTAACAGGAGAATTTGGAATATAGGCCCATCTATTAAAAGCCCAAGCCACCATCTTATAATTTGGTATCTACAGGTCAGGATATTGTGATATTGTAACCCAACACATTAAAAACAGGAGTCAGAATAAGTATCTTACCAGCATGTCACAGAGGTGGTCTGAGCCAGAGCTGAAGCCACTGGTCTCGGAGTCTTCAGGACTGCTGGAGCGAGAGTCCAAAAAGGAGCCAGAGTCCAGACGGTTTGCCATGCGAGCCATGCTGGGGAACTTCTCCAAGAAGTCAGCAGTCATGCTCATGGACTCAGGTGGCAGGTAGCCTGGGGGCTTCCCAAGTAAGCTACTGAAGGGGCTGTTCAGTATACCTAGCACTGGAGAAAGATATAGTCACACCATTTAGTCATGACTCAGCCATTTCACAATGACCTCTACAAGTAGCCAGTGATTTTACCCCTTAACTTGCTCGACATTGTCCGTTTCCAAGTGGATGCGCAAACTGAAGAAAATGGGATGCGTGTGCTGAATCTACAGAGCCATATCGATTTGTCAAGAGGCATGCTGAATTGCAACTTCAAGTTTCTTCTTCAAGACATTGCACATGAAGGTGTGTGCTGAATCTACAGAATTACACTGATTTTTGAGAACTGAAAGGCTGCAATGCAAACTTTCCAAAATTTGCATGTGGAAGGGGGATACTTGATGTGCAAGCTGGCTGCCAACAGCAACCTGAAATGCCAGAGTTGCTGCTTGAAGCATTTTCGATTTTACATTTGATGTTTTGTAACTTGCCTCTGATCTGAAACACAATCTTGGCACAGAAGCTAAATGCCTTTCCATTTGGCAAGATTACTGGAGGCTGACACCTTTCCTAAACAAAGCTCAGTGACTGCTAAGCAATTCCTTAATCATTAACCAGCATCTTCCTTCTTGATAAAGTGAGTCAGCTTCCAATTGTGGCAGATATGTCCTGCCTGTAGCAGTGACCATGGGGCTCTGGGGGTAGGAGGGGATTAATCAGCATTCAAAGCTCTGTCCCACTTTGTTGCGTGCCGAGTTCAGAAAGCTAAATTCAATTATGCCTGGTTGGTTTTGACATGTGGCAATAAAAACTATAGCACTACAAACGGGTCAGGACAGGTGGGGCATCGTAACAGTTGACGTACCTCTCCAAAGACAGATGCTGTCTCAGCATATAAAGCGAGAGAAAGTAAGATTGAGTGACTGTTGGTCCAGTTTTTTGGTTTGTAAAAACCTAAACCCTCGGCCTGAAAAATAACACCCTGGCATCAGTTTGATCAACAGGTAATATACTTTATTTAGAAATGACTTAGTTAAAATAAATTACTTCCATCCTATAGGTTTGGGGGAAAGAAAAGTAGCTTCACTGGCTTGTTTTTGTGCCGATTAGATTGCCAGAGATGCTGCAAAGTAAAACTGCCACATCATCCTCCCTAGTGACGCTACAGCCTGTTCCCCACACAGACTGCCGATAGTGACCAACCACCACATAGTTCCATATAAATGAGGGCCGCACAAATCCAAGGCACATCACCTCACAGATGTTACAATATCTACTGTAATGTCCAAATAAATGGAACCATTGAGAGAACTAAAACTTCACCAACAAGCACACTCTGGGACACTGAGGTATAAAAAAAATTTTTTTTTAAAGACCAAGCTGCAAGTCTGGCTGTTAATCCTAAATACATTCAGGTAAACAAGAGACATTGTACTCACTGGAGGGGGAGCTGGTCTGAACCTGGGAGGGGGAGGTATGCGTGTCCGTCTCCTGGCTGCTCCAGGGTCTGTCCCAGCCGGACAGCCGGAGAGACTGGAGGCCCAGGCCCAGGTCTGTGACACCCGGTGGGCCCCTGGATGATGGCATCTCGTGGGAGCCGGGCATGCCAGCACAGTTGGGGAAGAGCATCCTCCTGCTGCCCACCGCAGCCAGCTCCGACTCTTTTTGGTCCAAGATCCAGTTCAGAGATGTAGGAGAAGAGAGGGGAGAGGAAGTGTTAGCTAAATAGAACTGTTGTTTCGGTCTGCGTAACACAGAGGGGGCACGGAGAGACTCGTCACACAATAGTTCCTGTGAATAGAAATCTCATTTTTTTAAAAGCAACTTCCCTCATCACCACCACATCTCCCCCTACCCTGGCTGACGGGAGAGCTAACCTGCTGCCTCTGTGCTCGGTGAAACTGCCATGCATCTCCGTCCGCATCACTGACCCACCTAGCAGCATGTGACATGGCTGCTGATGCACTCGCACACCCTTGCTAATGACATCAGCTTTCCCCCACCTCCCTGCTTCCTTGCCTAACAACTGTGTAATGAAAAATTCCTGTCAGAGCTATTGGCTTGTTGATAGACGTACTCCGCTCTCCGGTAGGCACAGCACGTCTCCGAGTTGGTGGGAAGACAGCTGCCACAGTTACTGCTGCCGCTTACTCTGTCTAGCCTTGTTTCCTGAGCGAGAGGCAGGAGGGAGGGGAGGAGAGGGGCAGAGCTACAGCGGCACGGTGGGAGGCAGCATGGGAGATGGGAGCAAATGACTCAGCAGACAGGATTAAAAAAAAAGAAAAAAAAGAAGTTCAGACTTGGATGCTCAAAATCCCAACAGAACACTGTTTAAATAACTACCGTACACATTGGGTGGTGCGTCGTCCTGCTTATTTTGCCCACAAACACGCAGTGAAGAAAAGGGCACGCAGAGCCTCGGCTGTAGCAGAAGCAGCTGACTGATCAGATGTTGAGGACCGAGCGATTTGCACCGCCAGCTCCTCCCTCTCCAGGCCTGGAAAGCATCCAGCTGCTGCCAGCTACAGCCCTGATTCAGCAAGATGGGGTGGTGGGGCACACCGGAAGTTTAGCTCAGTTTGCGTAAAGACAATTCACTTTTAGTATCCCTTAACATTGGTGTTCTGCTGTTGTTTATATCAAGCCGAGTAAAACCCATTCTATTATAACTTTATACAGTCATCAAGAACAAGACTGCAAGTCACAAGTGTGGACATGCCTTGGGCAAATTAATTCAAGGAAGGGACGCAGGCTGTGCTGGGCTTAAATCTTGGCAAATATCACTACAGGGAGAACAAACACTTGGAAGTGCTGCTACGCTGCAGACAAGTGATGCAGCATGAATCAGCTGCTGGCACCTGAATGATGAGGTGAACGAAGTTTAACAGATGGCAATTCTGGCTGAGAAAGTGAAAAGGAGCTTCTTTTCAGGCAGAGATGCAACTTTAACAAAAATAAAATCCATCCCAATAAGTTATTTTCTGGTCTAAATGTGTAGCTAGAACAAAAAAGGAACCACAGAACAGCAGCAGGGAAATCCAGCAACAGACTCCGGGCCGAAGTCACCACCGAGGACATGTCCATTTGTTCTGGGAATTTGAAGTTTAGGAAACTGAAGAATTTACATTCTTATACAACTTAAGCTTGCACATGGTGGGTATTTTTAGGCAGACGTCAACATTTTTTACATTTTGTGTGGGTTACTAAAGCAAATTATCGGCATAGTGAATTCTTAACCATTTTGATAATCAAGTAATAGATTAAGACCTTTTCCCAAACATTGTCCCTTTTCAGCTTCTCAAATGTAGAATTTGTTGCTTTGTTTTAGACAGACAAAACCAGATGTTAGATGAGGCTTCTGAGAAATTGTTTAGGCCCTTTTGACCATTTCCTCACATTTATAGACTAAATGATCAATTGATAACAAAATCGACAGCTGTTTAACAACAGTTAGCTGATTATCTTTGGACTAACAGAAAACAAGTTGTATTCTGTAACAGCATGTAGTCCTTAATGTGTAGGGACACTGTGTACAGAAAAGACTACATTTTAAGATTATTAAATATAGAATTTTCATGTCTCTGAGAGGTAAGGTTCAGTGGCTTCAAGTCAGTATTTTTAAAATAAATAAATGTGTTTAAGCACTAGCAGCCAGTAACCAAGCGTGGATTTTTATTTTGTAGCCAAGTCCACCTGCTGCAGAGTGAGACATAAATGAGACTTTACCACACAGCAGGTCAGGCTTTCCCTTGGTGTTGTTAGGTGTGGTGCACACACCGGTGAAATCCAGAGCGTTGCCCAGCATGGTGTTCATCCTGCGGAAGATGTCCGCGTTGCTGCAGGTGGACAGGGCCGGAGACTCGGGGTCCGGGCTATCCGGCCTGCGGGGATCGTTTCTCTGCAGGAGGAAACCAGGAAAGAGGATGAATTAATGCTGCATTCAAGGTTAGGACACATGTGGCAACGTGGAAAGCGTGTTGGGTAGTTATTTTGGGGAGGAACTACATTTTCACAAGTCTAAGAGACGTCGGTGGTAGTTTCATGACACACAAAAACTTAAATGATAGCGTTAAGACGTGGCCCAAACTAATTTAATTTCGTTTATAACTCACCAGGGAAAATGCCATGATGTGGACTGATAGCCTATGCGAAATGTCACAATTATAACCGCCGTCTGCAACAAAAGGTCATATTTAAGAAGTCTGCTAGCCAGCTAATTAGTCTCAATTTAGTGAACGTGTGCTCGGCGAATGACTGCCTCGAGGGCCTCGGTCTGGTCACGTGCTCCACATCAAAGCGCAGACCGCAAAAATACAAATCACGTGTCTACATGATATATTATTGTATTATAATTTTAAAATGAGATTTTTCTAAACTACGCAGAAGCTGCTCAGTTAACGTATTTGAGCTTTTTACATGTTTGGGATTCTTTTCCTTATTTTTCTGGACAAAATATATTTTGTACTTTGCAAATGTTATACCTGCAGCCTTGAAGTCTCTCATCATAGGTTATGACGGGGGAAAAAATACTTCAAGTACAAATATTTACTGCCCAATGCATTCTGCCATATACCCCACAGTATTTACTAAATGTTATACTATACTTTACTTGATACATTATTGCACTATGAGTGCAACCACTCACCAGTACACCACTGTACGTGGTACTTTATGTGGTAGTTTCTGTTTTTATTCCTATTCTTATTTTTATTTTATATACTTCTCATTATATATTAATAATAATAATATTAATAATATATATATTAATATTACAATATAAAGGCAATATTATTTAAATATTTTTTACCATTCTCAATATAACTCGGCCATTCGTTCTAGCCTGATAATGAGAATTTTCACTTCATTCATTTATTTGAATGAATGAACAAAACATGGTGGTTCGATTCAGAGGTCTGGAACCAGGTTAGTATCTTACTACTGTGATTGCTAATTGATTCATTTCAGTTCAGGTAATATGGAGATGTTTTGCTGGCCTACAGCGTGTTTTTTAACCCTTTACATTTTCAGAAACTTTTACTAAGAACTAAGATTTATTTTCCAAGAATGTCGTGATCACTAAGACTTTTGTCACTTGTCATGTGGAGACATCTTGTTTGATTAAACCAAGTCAACATACAAATAGGATAGTTGCTGTAATGAGACTTAGAAGACTTGCCTGTACACATCTTCTCTTTTTCACAGTTGCAACAAAGGATAATAATAAACTAATCTAAAGCAAATAAGGACAAAGAATTTGGAAGTCTGCTTTTGTTCTTCCCTTGTTAAAAGGTCCAGTTCATTGACTGTGTTATGACCTTTGTGCTTTAAGTATAACTGACACTTAATAAGAAAGGCTTCATGAGAATGAGAGGTAAGAACTGTCACCTAACTAGATAAGATGGAAAGTTATTGATCCACAGGGGAAATAAAGTCTATGCAGCAGCAGCAGAATTACTTCAGTGAGTACAAAGAATAAAACATGAGCATGCAAATTAAACTTTTCAAATTAGCAATACAGTTACAGAGAATTCAGTCAGACAACTCACGTTGAAATGTTTATTATAGCAGCAGAACAGAGTTTAGCGTCCAAGCTCAGACGTTATCACTCCCAGCAGACATGTTTACATAGAGATATTGGGGAGTGATGAACAAATATCTTAAACCCCCCAGCTGGAGCCTGCAGGTGGATGCTGGGGTGGTGGGGCTGAAAGAACAGGCAGCAATACTGATGCAGGGCAGCAGTGGCATTGACAGGCAGTTTTTTGCAATTTAAATAGACCGCAAAATTGAGTGTGTGTGTTTGGTAGATGGGTATGGAGAGTGAGGTTTGTCACGTGTGTAGCAATGCAGATCGAGTTGACTCGATTAGAATTACGTGCTATAAAAATATGAAACAATGTTTGTATTTGAGCAGGTCTGACTTATTTCTGTCATTTATTTATCATTTGGCCTTTTATTGCAGTGTGAGGACTTGTGATGCAGTGTGATGATCCATTATGTCAAAAGACATATTTCATCTAAAGGTGATTCCTGATGTTTTTGAGTACACTGATAAACTGATAAAAAGAGACTTTTATCTGTACAGTAAATTACCTTATTTCCACAACGCCCTCTCGAGCTGTTTCATGCCTGCTGGTCATGTGGACGTCAAGCCAGTAGAGGGAGACAAAGTCCTGCATCACAAATCCTCCAGGATTTCATCAACTTCATGCAGTTTTTTTTGTTGACTTAAAGAAGCAGTTTTTTTCTTTCTTTCTTTCTTTCCACTTTAATCAAGTTGGCATAATTTAAAAACGTTGTTATGGACAGATACAGTGCTGTTTTTTAAGTTTATGTACATAGTGTATCTGACATAATTATTTGTTTGAAATATAAGAAATGCAAAAGAAAATGCTTTAATTGTTCTCTTCCACATTTCTCTGAAACCAAATGACCACTTTAACTATTACTATAGCTGTAAACTATTTTAACAGTCTACAAAGTATGAATGCTTAAGATTGTATTACACCAGGGTCCCCTTGTAAGATACTGATTTTGAGCTGATTTAGACAGAATCAGAGAAAAACATTTATTTGATGCTGGCATACAGCCCATGTCTGCAGATGAAACACAGCAGAGAAAAGCAAATGCCTTCCAATCCGAAGCATCCCCATCTTCACACTCCTTATTGATTTAATGTCAATCCAAATATTGTGTGAAAGTGAGGTTAAATGACCCGTTTTCCTATGAAAGGTGAGCGGCTGTTTCTTGAGAATTATTTGCTTCTTCTGAACCGTCTGTTTAGGTTTTAACTCTCTACATTTAAATGATCAGTTGCCTGTTGGACTAAGTCATCATCCACTGATGCATTATAGAGCCCCCTTTAGGGCTGCAACCAATGGTTATTTTCATTAATCTGTGGATGATATTTCTAATTGTTTAGTTTAGACAATGTCCAGTTTCTCAGAGCCTTTGAGGTCTTGTTTTGTCTGACCAACAATTTATAAACCAAATATACTCAGTCTACAATGGTATAAAAGAAAAGCAGTAAATCCTCACATGAAACTGGGACAGCAAATGGTTGCCAGTTTTGTTCAATAATTAACTGAACCAACATTGTTGATTAATTTCACGAGTTAATTGTTTCTGCACTATGGTCTCCTTTCTCACATTTTTTATTAAATGGTCAAAAACTAGGAACACAGGAATCAAAACATTTCATACTTTGATGCCAACGCTCCAGTCTAAATTCACTCCAGGACTTGTGCCGTGCTGCCTTTTATAATAAAGGAAACGTCGTTCCGCAGATGCTAATGTAAAGATTTACATATGAACGTGCCACACAGATGAAGCTGTCACTAGGTATTGCGTCAAAGGGAACTCAATATTTGATGCAATACCAGTCCTGTATATACACAGATTTATTTGGCACAATATGGACAAATGTTTACAGTTAACCAGCAGCACCATCATTGCTACAATTAGGCAGCTGGTCATATTGAGAACAGTCACTTAAGAGTCCCTTGAGGAGCCGTCATGGATGGTTGAGCAGAGCATCTTACCAGTTGGAAGGCAGAGTGTGGAGGTCAGCTCCACGCGTGATGCAGAGACACTAATGCAATGGTGCATTACAAACTAAAAGTTGGCATGAATTATTAATGTCAACATCTGATGATGTCCACAGAGTTCAATTTTGGCGTTGCATCCAGTGTTGGAGCATTTGTTATCTCCGATTGGCTGCCGACTTGCCACAGTGATAAATGCCCAAAACAAAAACATTCACTTTTATTCATAAGATGGGAATATTTTTATTTTTATTTTTAAGTTTTTACATCTTATGCACAGCAGATACAAAGACAAACATGTTTCTAAACCACAAACTAAATTCCTCCATCACTCTAATCCTGCGTCCCATTTCAAAATGGCCCCTCGAAAAAGCAACCTTTTACATTTGTAGTCCAGTTTCACATTCTGAAAGATCGTTTTACAGCAATCTCATTTTAGCAGAATGGCACAAGCCACTTTCAGAATATTTCCATTTTTTGACAGATACCCACTTCACCTTTAAACAAATTGCACTTTTCTTTTCTAAAACTACATTAACAGGATTATAGGATCAAAAAAGTAACACCCAAAACACAAGAGACGACTAAACATCCAACTTATACAGGTTCATTATTTAGTTGCACAAAAATGCATAAATATATTACGCAAAAAAGTACAGAAGTATTTGTACTTTCCTTTGCTCAAATAATGTCAGACACTGATATGATCATAAGGACTGGGGTTGTCATAGAACATAGGGATGCATTCACAAGGTCCATGCGAGATAAGCCATTTACACAACAGCCTAGCTTTCACAGAGGTAAGACCGAGGTTCTACAGGAAAACAAAACATTTCGCTGTCTAGGCCAAAGGTAAAGAGGCAACACAAACACTAAGAAAATTAGGATACACAGGAACTCTGCGTTCTAAATTCATGCCAAAAAGACTAACATGCAATGACTCTTAACACTTCTAAACCTCTCAGGAGCAGCGGTAACCCACAGAAGGACTAGCTTAACAGTAACTTCAATTAGTCAATTTTCCTCAGCAATTATGATCTATGGAGTTTGACTAGACTTTGCATGAGTTGTTTTTTTTTTGTGTGTTTTTTTAAGTGCAAAGATGGTACCGCAATAGTTGCCACGGATAAGCTCAGATTGTCGACGGCAAGATGGTTTCAACTCAGACTCCCCCCAGAGACAATTGGGAAGAGATATAAATACTGTTTATAGTAATGCACATTTGTCCATTAAATAAACCTGATTAAATTAATGAAGAGCTTGGCAAACCTCACTTCAGCTGGACAAAGGTGTGGTTTCCAGAGGCCTGGAGAAAACCAGAAAAAGAGTTATTCCAAACAAATAAAGCCTTCATTTCAAGAACACAAAACTGTGGGGGGGGGAGAGGTAAATCCTAGAAGCAAGCCACAAATATGAGTTTCATTTTTAAAGAAGGCTAAGGTCTATTTGTCAAACATTGCTCAAAGTAGTAAATAGTGCGGTTGTTGGACTCTTTTGAGCAAATTAATACACATTTGGTGTGCTAGTAAGTATTTCATGTCAGCAGGATGGGGAATTCACAAAACTACAGTGCCCAGCTCAAGAGTAATGAAGGAACATGTCACCCAGTGCAACAGTGTGACTCAAGATGGGTTTAGGTTTTCAAACTACAATGGAAGTCTGTGGTCAGAAATAAGCATTATCAGAAGAAAGTTGTATTAGAAAAGTGTAGGATATCAGCCTAAAGAAGAAAAAATAAATCTGGTGCTATTCTATATTTTTCTTAAATCCATGAAGATATCAAAAAAAGAATTTATGAATTGATCCTACTACCTGTGCATCCTAAGAGCCACACTGTCGCACTGGGTTTTGTTACAATGAATACGGGCACTATTTTGTTTGCGTCAGTCCCATATAGATGTCCTGCTGCTGTAAATACTCAAAGTATACATATTCATGGCCCGTTTTCAGTGATTTGTGTCTTTAGTAGGAACAAATGGGCACAGACAGGGTAGAGAAGTCAGAAAGTTTTAAACACTGCTTTCAAGGGATTTGACAAAAGTATTAAAAAGGAGAATCTCACCAGCCTTAGCCTTTAATACCCAAATCATTTTGGGACATTTTCATTTATGTTGACACATGTTGTTTCCAGTCAAACATTGTGTTAACGTCATTATGCAGGTTTCAGTTTACATGATGTCATGTAAGCAGTTAGACGATGTTGGGTGGGTTGTTGGCAAATCTAAAGAACACTTTTGGACCAAAAGGTTACTCACTAAATATCTAACAGAACTGCCGGGACTTCCATCCAGGCTGGGAAGTCTCAGAGGGAGTAGGGTACCAGCGCATCTAAAAAACAAAACAAAAAAAACAAACAATCATGTACACTAGACCAAAGCCACACCAGGCTTCAATCCTCAATTCTGCAGATTTGATCAATTAGCCACAAGCAGATTTAGGAGGACTGTCCCTGGTAAGCCCTCGAGTAATTAACAGGCATGGAAATGTGGAGAGTTTAACCTAAACCTAGTGACTAAAACCTGTGGCTGAATGAGTCCTCGCATTTCTGCACACTGAATAAAAACAGGATGAAGGTCACAACAGCAGACCCCAACAACTTAATATAGTCAGGAGGTTATCAACAGTTGTTTAGAGACTCGCTGCTGTGTCACACAGTGAAACTAACAAGGCCGTGAGTCAGTGGGAAGAAAAGTCAGGCATTTTAGGGATCTTTCGTCAGATTGCAATTAAATGAGGTTTTTTTACCCCCCTTTGTGTGGCTACACAGTCAGCTTATGTTCCAACAGGAACGTGGACAGTAAGTTGGCACCTCCAGAGAAGACCATCAGGTCTGACAATTTCTCCAAGCAAATGCCTTGCATTCCTCTGCCTCTTGTGCCCAACAAAATGACCTATATAATAGCTGCCTACTCTGCAGTGTAGCACTCCCCTGTGCTCTTACATTGCAGGAGGAAGTTAGATCACAATGAACTTTAAATGACCCAACAAGTAAAATATTTTCCATTGCTATTGTTACCAAAAGCCCTGCCCACTGCCTTGTAGTTAGCTGCACCATTGCCGTAGCATTTGGACTGCAGCAAGCTTAAAATGTAAACACTTTGTACACCTGTGCTTCCCCATGTTTATCCCAATTTTTCAATGTTTACAATAAACCAGATCCAAGCATAAAATAAAAATGTATTTGACCAGAACACTGACGTGTTATGTTCAAATGTTTAAGCAAGTGGCTCATTAATCTGCAGTGGCAGTCTAAATGCAACCCTAGCACCATCTTAAGACTCAAATGTGTATTTTTATGAAATTGCTACTTTAGTCCCACTGTTGACCAAAACATGGGTATTTTATCAGTAAGAACATTTTATCCATTGTCAGTGATGCATGGAGGTCCATTAAAGGAAACATTTATATCTCCATGTCTGAGACTCATTCACAGAGGGATTTAAGGTTAAGTGCATGCTATTGTAAAGTTACACCACATTAAGGAATGTATCACTTCCACTGATGGACATAGACATTTTCCATTTAAAAGATCTTAAAATGTTGCTCCGTTTATAATATTTACCTTGTTTGGCTTCAGCAACATATGTGCGGTTGTTTTAATACTTGAGGACCACTGGGATTGTTTCAATAATGTAAACCTCTGCTTTAAGAGGTATCAAGTCTGAAATTGCAGTGGTGCTTCCTTAATTTCATTAGTTAACTTTCAGGACTTTCCTCAAGAACAACTTAGTAGCTGTGATGAAAAATGAAAACACATCTTTAAACACATTTAATGGTAGCCATGAATGATAGGGTGCAGGCTTTTCATTTTGGTTTCCTGTATTGTCAGACTTGAATTTGTAACTAAAAAAGGATACTTAATAGAAGATGAGTAACACACACCGGTTGGTCCCTCACCTGGGCGTGAAGGGCTGCAGCAGCGGCAGCGGCCGCTGGGTAACTGAAGGCTGCGTGAGGGAGGCCTGGGGTCAGCTCCGTGGTGTACAGGGGGTAAGGAGTCCAGGCATCTGGAGATGCTGGGATCAGTGCTGCCCCTGTCAGATCATCTGGGGAAGTACAGGGCGAGGAGGAAACAAAAAGCTGACTCACCTGCCCTTAAACATATGTGCTTATAAACATAAGCAATTAGTACAGAGGCTAAAAATCAGGACAAGGAAGACAATATGTAATCAAAACATGCTGCAAAAAAGAGGTTGTTGCTGCTTTTGTATCAATGTGGCCTTTTAAGTTTACTGCTGACCAGTGATGAACCTTATTGTTCATCACTGGTCAGCAGTAAACTTATTGTAGTAATAGCTTGTACTGTCACCCCCCCGCCCCCTTTCCTGTCGCTTCTGGTTGCAAATTGACCCGCCCCTTTTCCTTCACACAGAGTCCAATCGACTGGACTTTGACAAGCAAAACAAAGAGACTTTCCCATGTCCAGTCAGTTGGAGCAAACCTCTTAATCAGGATATATACACACGTTATGTTGTTGCTGCATGGCGAAATACAAGTAGAGAAAAAAAATGCCGTTTGGTTGCAGTGAGTATAAAAACAGGCTAAAGTAAGTGAAATATTTCATAGAATGCTGTATAATTTACAATTTTGTGAAATGCTGTTTTTAGCTCCCACAGTGTATATTCACAACTACCTACGCAGTTTGCCGTCCCCTCCTGCTTTTTGCAGCACAAGTAAATTTCACCAGGTGAAATGTGGTCTGAAATCAGCTCAACAACGTTGTCAACCATCACTTGTCCAAAACTAATGAATCCAGCAGGTGTTTAAGCAAAGAGCAGAGACAACTGCTGCCTATACTCAGAGTGGAATTTCCTAGCTGGTCAGAAGCAAAGCAGCTTTCTTAAGAGTCGAGATGATGCATGCATGTGGAGGTGAGTTAGTTCTTAATTTGTTAGATACCATTTTTAACCCCTGCCCATTTATCTTTAATCCATAATATCTTAAGACATATTTCAAACAAGGGTAATCGAGTACTGGCATTGCCAAAGTGAGAGTGGATGAGAGCCTAGAGTGGTGCAGCCGTACAACTTACATGGGTCCCGTGCAATGAAGTGTGCTCCTAGAGCAGGGTGGATATTTGTGGGGTTCGGTGTGGCCATCAGCTTACTCTTTGCCATCTTCGTGTTGGCTTTAGCAAACTCTAAGCGCAGGGTCTGGGGACTTTCGGGGTCAAAACGGATGCCCTGGGGGAGAGACGGAGGAGGGGGACATAGTATCGTAAGGGAGGTGGGCTGAGTTTGAGGGGCTGTAGCTCAGCAGTCTCACGTGGCCTCCTTTCCTAAAGCCAAAGGTTTCAACATTCAGGATGTATCCTTCAAACTTCCCTTCAGCTAAACACTGTTCTGTCCTCTACCCTCGCCATCTGACAGCTTTTACCCAACTAAAACTGTTCTTATCTTCCAAGAAAAAAAGGGCAGACTGAAGGATACACTCCTGAAATCAAACTGGCTTGCATCTCTTTTTCCTCATGATGAAATCAAGAGCACAGGCAACTGGAGGAGGAGTTCACCCCGCAGCACAAGCCAGGAGGAGAGGAGATGAGGAAAAGGGCCGATGGTGAGACTTTTGAGTGCAATTCCTTTTAGGTGGTTTAAATCCTGCTTGTGTTCTTGTGCCCTAAGCATTGTGCCCACATGCAGGTGAGTAGTATTTTGGTATGTGTGTGTGTGTGTGACTGCTGGTGTGTCTAAGAGGTGATGCACATAAGGAAGGCTATAGGCTATGAGATAGAAGTGTTAGATACTGCCAAATGTGGGCTACTGGGTGACAAAATAAGAGGTTACACTACTGCAGATGCGCCAAATAACACTACACATGTGGCTATAGAACAAGTATTACAGTAAAGCAGTGGTATGCAAAATAAGGAAAGCTATAATACCAGACTAAGAAGGGATGTGTATCAAGGTCAAAGTAAACTACCGTAAGGCTACAGGATTCTGGCCTCTTTCCAAAAATGGCCCCTGCCACTGAATTATAGAAGACAAAATGGGTTGGCTTTGATGAATTTTATAGTAAAGGGTTTTTTAATTTTTTTTTTTTTTACAGCCAATCATTCTTTTCCCAGGTTTAAGCAAAGGTTAGAACAAATCTAAAACACCACATTTAAAGATGACTTTAAAAAAGGAGGGGGGGGGGCTCAATCAGCAACAGACTCAAAGAGGAAATAAATCAATAAAAACAAGACAATGCTTACATTTAGTGCATTTTTTGCAGCTTCAGCTCCAGACCGACTATCAAAGGTTACAAACCCGACAGGCTGGAAGGCAAAAGGGAAGAAACACTTTGACAACCGACCCCCATCTTAATACTGCATTTGTCCAATATCACATTGATTATTTCAGCATCTTAATATTCATGCTGTGGCAATAAAATCAGAAATAAGAGGATAATCTATTCTTTTTTCTTGTTCATTGTTGACATTACAAAGAAAGCAAATGCTGCCTGGCCACTTGTTTAGAATAGCATTAAAGAAGTTCCTTCCACTGATGGAAAGAGTCTCACCTGTTTTGATGTTAACTTAATCAGTGACCCTTCATAACCCTGCGGGGAAGAAAGATAGCCAATTATCCACCCTGGAGTCACATGCAGGAAGTCAGGCATGAACACTTTACTATATAGAGCGTTAACCTGCTTGTGTGCACCTGCTTGTGTGCACCTTCAGCTTGAGCTTCAGAGCAGGTCATCGTGGATCCTTCTGTGACTGTAGTACACTTATCAAAAAGCATTTTCCACCGATAAAACTTTATCCCCATAGCTAAAAATAAGAAAATTACCTTGTTTTGTAAAGGGGAAAGCACACGTTATCAGACGTGAGGATTCTTTTTTGCACTAGATTAAGCATGACTTCCAAATAAAGCCACTGGTTTTAAACCAAGTTAAAAAACAGCACTACGTTGGTTAAAGCAGGAGCAAATTCCTGAGAAACTAAGGGGAATTTTGCCTGACCAGAGTATTGATCGATGGGATCTCTCCTGATCCTGATTTACAGCCATGGAAAATTAAACAACTTTCACTGGCTGTGATAAATCCTTAACAATCCAAACCAGATTTAGCTTCAATAGTTCAGAGTACAAAAACAAGAGGTTGAATACAGTCAAAAATAAAAAAGATTTCCCATGTAAAGAAAAGTTTATTTGAATCAAACCTGAATGTAAACCATCTGTGGATCAGATTTATGCCTGTTTGCACACTGTGCTGTGTTTGCCTACTGCAGAAGCACAGGGCAAGAAGTAAAACTGTTACAATGACTTAAGACAAAACATTTCAGTGGTTTCACAATCTCTGAATGTTATGAGGGGAAATAAAAATGTTCCTACACGGTGGGCGAGCTGGGTCACGGAGAGGGTTGATTGGCCCATCGCGAGGGCTACTCATTTACACATTCCACAAGATCATCCATGTGCGAGGGATACCACTTCCAATTTGGTTAGTTAGGACACGGGTGGGAGGGGGTGTTTATGGAACTGGAGTCCAGTCAAAAAAACTGAGCAATGGGCAAACAATGATGTGGCCTCATTTCCATATATGCAAATAGCTGGACTTCCATTAACAGGGGAACTGTTTGATGTAACTACAAAACAAGCAGATACTGTATTCTGTGTGAGCGGAAGCATCAAGTGCTGCAGACAGTAATATTACTGCATCATAAAAGTTGTTTTAAAAAAAAGGATTACAGCTTCATCCTCAATACTTCAACATTCAAACTCTCAAAAAAGGTATTCTATGTGCAGATAATCCTTTTTAAAAAACACTTTCCATTACTCTTTTCCAGCACGTGGCTCACAGCAGCTACCTTTGGTTGATTTTTCAAAGGGAAGGGTGAGAAGTCAAGTCTATTCCATCTATATAGCCCCCCCCCAAAAAAAGAACTAAAAAATCTGCCTCACAATGTCTTCTTTTAAAACACATGTTGTAACTCACCTTAAAAGGTCTGAAGAGAAGGTAAAGTTCCCGTGGTTTGATATCGACTGGTAGGCCACTTACAAACAGTGTTCGTACCTGCAAACACAAAGCAAAGCTGCATTTGGTTAATTGGAGGTGAGCCATTTAATATTCAGTGTCTTTGTATGTTTGGCAGTCTTTATTCTCTAGAAAAGAGCAGCGTGTGGCATAAGAACTGAGTTGCACAAAAATAAAGATCACTCATTCCTCCTGAATAACCAACACATATGGATGCATATTTACTGTGAAATTCTCCACTAAGCTATACAGGCAGCATCTTAAAACATGTTTAAAGAGAAAAGCACCACAACGTGACAAAGACAACACAGTACAGATTAAATTGCACATTTGAGTCAACTGTCCCACTTGCCAAACCTTTTCTGGACTCTGAAGGCAAAAAGCTAAAACACATTGTCACACAGTAAAGTTATTCTGTATATTACAAGTGTTGGTTTACAGCAGTTCTCGCGACCCTTGAGAATCATCAAGCGCCCCCTTGGCTGTCTCCTGACTATCAGTTTGGGAACCACCCAAACAGATGACGTGATAAGTGATTTTAAAATAATGCCCCTATGATTGTTTGTCTCAAAAATTTGACTCATCCTGTCATTCCTTTGACGTGTTACGAGCTACACGGAGAGCATAAGATGGCCCTGCTAAGGACCCCTAGATCCCCTTCAAGGACCCCTGGACTTGCCCTAACCAGACATTGAGGGCCGATGCTGTGTACAGTTCATTGTGGCCGGGGAAATACAACGTGCGGTTTGAGGCCCATTAGTTCCCAGCCGGTGGGGAGGCCGTAAGTACAATGGGGCTGCCAGACGAACAGCACTGTACAACAGCACAGCTTGACGCCATTTCCTTCCTCTGACCCGCGGCCCCAACCCTGCCGGCCCTCCGGCATTTTTCAGGTGCCGCACAGCAGCAATTCTCAGCCTTTTACATGCCAGCACATACAGAAATTGAAGGCCGGCTCAGCTGGACACAAACTCAATGGAGATGTTTTAATCTGTCCAGCAGCTTCTCGTTGACTGCAAGTGTGTAAACATGGAGCTGTGGTGGAGTCCAGGCATGCTCTATCGTTTTTAATTAAATCTGAAAAGTATCAGTTACATATTTAGGTGAATTTCTAAAAACAAAAGACAAGATGCTGTATCTTGATTTAACGGGTCTGAACGAGCATTTCTGGCCCGTTTGCTTGATCTTTGCTCCTAATGACAAGGAGACAAAAAGAAAAGTCAGGCGGCCACATGTGGCTTTGTTGTAAGACAATGGGAACAAAAAGGACCAACAAAAGGCCCAGCGCTCCCCTCAGTGTCTCTCCATAAGGAGTCATTAAAGAGGGAATATAGCAGGCCACACAGAACTGACTGGCAGCTGGGGAAAGTCAACATGGATCATTTGAGGAAATTCAATTAATCAAGTGAAAATGTTTTATTACAATAATATAATATATGTACACGAAGTGCAAATAAAGATGTCATGTAGGTTTCAGCTTCATGATGACCTGGAGCCTCTTCACAAATCCAAAGTGGAGATGGAGATTGTTGCAGCGTTTGTATGACGCATCTTAATTTGTTTGGCTCCTGAATGCAAACAACCCGCAGTAATGTCCGGGGAAGAGAGGGGAAACTAATCCAATGTTTGATTGGAAATCACAAATTTTTTTTTTTCACAGGATATTTTGTCTTTTTCCAAACCAGACCGGCTCTCCGATTTGACACATTTAAATCATTTTTAAACCAACACAGTTTATGATTAAACTGTTGGTTTTCCAACTCCTACATAAAGCCTCGTGGACCATTTTCGCAGTTCGTCACAAACTCAGGTAAAATACGAGGATTGAAATATAAATATATGTTAAGAACACACGGTTAACAGCTTCATTGATTCATGTTGGTGGTTATTTCACCTGGTGACACTTTAATCTGTGTATAAAAAGAAAAGAAAAGAAAACTGCCAGTTTGAAATCATTTTGTTAGATGTCCCTTTGTAATGTGTCAACTCTGAATACAACGGTTGAAGTCAAAATCGCGCCTTCCTCGCTTCCTTTTAAAAACTGCTTCAGGGCTTCACTGGAGAGCGAAACCCCCTCCAGGATAAGCTAATGGCGTTTCACAACTCGCGAGCAAAAACTTCCAAAAGTGTGAGTTTCATCGGGCTGTCAGCGAGCGTGAACACGAGCGGGGGCCGCGCAGGACTTCAACTCACCTCCTCTTCGATGGAAACGTTGTTATTCGGCTCTGCGTCAGCTTTGAGACTCATGTTGACGGTCGCCTCAGCGGCTGCTGCTGCTGCTGCTGCACTGAGTAGCAAGTCTTTCTTCGTCGAGTGATATTTCCCCCAAGTGCGTCTGAAACTGCAGTGAAAGTCCTGGTGGCGTCTGAGCTTGAGGAGAGAAGATGTGCCGAGGTGAGGTCGTGCAGACGAGGACGACGAGGTATCCGAGGATGTGTCAGCAGCAGCAGCAGCAGTAGAAGAAGTAGTAGTATTGCGAGAGAGAATCATTCATAAAAGGGAGGAAAAGGAAAGAAAAGAAATATAGACACGCGCTAAACTAAAGGTGAGAAGGTGGATTAGTGCTCCGTGTGTGAAGGTGAAAGATGGGGGGAAAGAAGTGCGCGTAAAAAACCGAAAGCCTCTGCGCTCACATCAATGCCCTCAGCTGTGGGACTGTGCGGAGCGAGAACAAGTAAACTTTTCTCATTGGAGCGCGTCTCTCTCTCTCCTCCTGTCCGTGAGTGAGCCCCCTTCCTCCTCCTCTCTCTCTCCGTGTCTCTCTCTACCTCTCTCTATCTCTCTCTCTCCCACCCCCTCCTCCCGCGTTTCAATTAGGTCATCAATTGTGTTGGAGACCGCTGTGAGCCGTAATCAAGCCGCTGATCCGCCTCAGCTGTTGCAGGAAGACCCGGCCCCTCCGCCGCCGCATCACCGTTTCTATAGGACCCGGAGAGCCAATGGTAACTTATCCCAAACCTCTCCAATACTATACGACTATTATTATATACCTCGCCAATAAAATACTATTATTATATACCTCTCCAATAATATGCTGTTATTATGATTATATTCAAAAAGGTACCCACAGAATAAAACTAGCATTATGTAGCATATAATACATTATATTTATAATTTTGGATTTTCTGATGTTTCTGTGACACCTTGCCTAATGCTGAACACTTGACACATTTAATTTCATTCTGTTTATTTAATTTGATCTTATATATCCTGTGGTAAATAACTCACAGTTCAAGGGTAATTGTATTCATGTAACATATTTCATTACAATTAAATATCTTTATATATTAATATATTAGAGTAAAATAATATAAGTAAAATATATTAGAGTAAAATAAAACAAATTTGTTGTTAAAATTTACATTTAGTAGTTAAATATGTTGTGCAGCTATTTGAATTAATTTGAGAACAGCTTCACCTTGATAATCGACAGCCAGTTGTGATTTAACCCTTTTTTATGCTTAAGGAAATATTTCCCGTTGCAGCATGCACACACACACACACACACACACACACACATTTATTTGTGTTTAATTAACAACTTAAATAAATTAACTAGTAAGCCTTGTTTACAGTAATGTAATCTAATGATAAATATTATATTAATTCAAGAATAATACTCTTTTTTTGTGCCATTGAAAATGTAAATCAATAATAACGATATTAGTAATAATAATAATAAATCCTGCCCCTGTGTGTTATAATCATCTTACCCAGGCTGATGTAAGAGTAGCGTGGGTGAAGAAACGGCCCGTGTTGTGTATTGAGGTTTGGTCCTGGACGTGAGCCCAGCGTGCAGCGCTTCCTCACGACGAGGCAGCTCTCAAAGGCCAGACAGTTTCCTGACTTTGTACAGCAACACAATCAGGCCTGCGGGGCGAGGAGGGCGGAGGTATTCTCACCGTGCTTCTCCACTAATGTGATCTAAAAATAGTGAAGTTCTACTGTGTTCTCAGTGTGTTTCTGTACATACTGAATCCACACACACACACACACTTATATATATATATATATATATATATATATATATATAAATACAGTATCAGTCAAAAGTTGGAAACTTTTGACTGGTACTGTGTGTGTGTGTGTATATGAGAGGACATGTTACTGCAGGGCAATGCTTCAGTGGCAAAATGTTTATCTCAGTGTTAGTGACCCGTTATTGTTTTTCAATGCAGCAGTAATTTCTTGACAAAGAATTGATTATAAGCAAATCAAAATTCTTCAGATGAAATAATAGCTTAAACAACAGGCGATTAATCGATCAATAGAAATAAAATGGCAAACATTCGCTGGCTCCAGCTTCTCCAATGAACATTATTTGCTGCTTTCCTCTGTTCTACATCCGTGTAAACTGAATATATTTTAGATTTGGACTGCTGGTTGGGCAGAACAATTTTATAGAACAACCAAAGAATCAATTAATGGGGGAGATCATTGGCAGATTCATTGATAATAAAAATAACTGTTAGTTGCAGCCCTACGTGAAATCATGGGAAGTAGCAGCTTGTCCTGATTGATTTTAGAATTATACACATTTCTAAATGATTTAAAGAGGAAAAAAATCTACTTTTATGTGCCTTAAAAGATTTGAATTAAAAATGAGGTTTGTGACTGTATTGTTTAGCTGAAGGCATCTTTTAGGAGCAGAGTTGAATTATAATCTTTTCCATAAGCTGAAATAGAGGTCAGGTGGGTGATAATGATGATGTTTTTGAAATTGAAAGTAAAGCACAGATCTACGTTTTACAAGAATAAACCAGAATACAGTAGATCTGCAGTAAGCAGCTGTATTATGCTAAAATGTTAAGGAATGACACGTTTCGCTCTGTTTGTCATTTCAGTAATACTCTGCCTATGAAATATTGACTGTGCTGCTGAGTGTTCATTCATTTATTCAGCACATACGGTTATACGGTTCATACATTCTGCACCGCGAGGGTTTAATGCACAGGAGGCCACAGTACACACAATACACACCACGTCCACAGATTCAGGACTTATTGCATCAAGCTTCATCCACTCTCTTTAACATCTACTTACAGAAGACACAAATAAATATGATCATAAAGAGTTTGATGTTTTGTAATGCATAACAGTAAAACACAGGTCATGGGCTTTAAATGTCAGTTTGATTATTTAATAACTGCGTGCATTTGTCATATTTTGATATATGTTGATATCAGAAAAAACATTAAACCATTTTGTCCTATTTTCTACATGTACATCTTAATGTGATGAGACTTTTCTAAACCCTTTAACAAAGGATGTTCTTGAAACAAAAACTGAATTTTCCCATTGTTTTCATAGATTGTATCACCCCTTATTTTTCACAAATGAGACCATTTATTAAATCACTAAAACTGTTTGAAAGCATATTCTCTAAACTTGGCAGCATGATTGTTTTTTGATGCCTTCTCTCTCTACTTCTTCCCACAATTCTTAAATGCAACCTTCTAAAAAAAGGCCATCATTGATTGAAGAACATGGACCACAGAGCATACAAAGGGTCAAAAGCTAAAATGAGTCACTGAAGTTCAGAACTTTTTATGCCCAAAGATGTCACTGCCATCTTCTTTGCCAAAGATAGCTTTGTGTAGATATACTGCGCAAACTATGTCTTATTTATATGTCTCTCGGGTTGGATTTTCAAGGAATGCTTGAAGTAGTTTTGGAGCTAAATTCAGAGGCCTCTTCCTTCCAAGTATTGGCATTACATGATTTAGGGCTGAGACTTTTATTGTTGAAATTATCAAGAGATCTGAACCAAACAATAATTTTCCCTTCTGTGAAGAGCTTGATTTTTCTATTTTTAGAAGCTTGAATAAGTGAAACTATTTCAAAATAAAATAAAGCTAAATCAGAATATGAGAGGAACGTTTGAAAGATAAACATAATTTTGTGCAGCAGAATGTTGTCTTTTTTCCTTCCCTATAGTTATTAGCTCATGATCCATTCAAGATTCATCTTGTGACCCCTTGGAGGTGTCTCAACCTCCAGGTTGGGAGGCACTAATCTACATTCTCTAAAATATCAGATAAATACCTGCCGTACAATGGTCTACTCAGTGAACCACTCATTTTTAACCCTCCTGCATTCATTTGTTTTACTTTTCATGCTTTTATGAATTCAACATGACATTACCAGACAGCTTATTTTGTTATTATTTTGTGCTTATTTTTCATTTATCATTTTAAACTCTAATTCTAGATTCAAAAAATATTGTCATGTTACATGAAATTTAGGTGGGAATATGTATAAAGTGATGCACAAGGAGTATTTTCTTATAAGAAAATAATGCAGCTATAAAAAGTCTTGGGTTTGAATGTTTCACTCGATGTAAAAATCATTTAGCTTCAATCAGAAGCTTAAGCAGACTATATAAAAAATATCAATATATATATCAAAATATATCAAAAATTAAAGTGGAAAACTGGATATTAAGGAGTTAAAAGGATTAACAATATATATATATATATATTTCAACTTCATTGTGTCCACCAGATAATCCGAACAGTTCAGAAGCGTTAAATCTGATTTCCCCCTTCTCTTTCTACCCACAAACACCTGACAGAAACCGAGACTGTATAGCTCAGAGGATCTGGCTAAACCTCATGTTTTATTTGCGAAAAGCGGCCCCATTGTCCCATAAGTCACCTCGCACAGCACTCTTCTGCTTCACGCCACACTGAGCCTGTCCTGCTGCGTTAGCGTCACCCGCTGCTAAAGCACTTAGCTTGTGTTCTCCGTGTCCTCTGTGGTACAGCCAAACATCCATTTGGAGGTCCTAGGAAACTTTGAAGCTTTGTCACCCACACACTGAGCGAGGGAGGCGCAGGATGCATTTGTGACGTTTCGTGAATACTTTGCCCAATAAATAGCACTTTTCACAAATACATTAAAGCTCATCAAGGACATACATGTAGCCGCGCTTTTCAACCCAAACAGCATGATGGGTATGAAATTGGATTTCTTAAACTGAGGGATTTTATTGAAAGAGTTTAAACCAATAATATCTGTAATACCCTATTAGCGAGTGGTAGCACCAGTTATCCATTTGGTTGCCACATTTTATCTGTTGCCTTTTTTTTCCTAACACTTGTCAGACATGGTCACACCTGCTGTGAGAGCCAGCAAGGACAGAAGGAGGGCAGGGAAGCTCCCAAGTCTACTGGAAATCAATCAACCCTCAAATACCGCACCGCTGATACATGCATCAAACATACCCTTGGTTTGTTAAATTGGCAAAAACTATATTTAAATGTTAAGTTGAGTTGGAGACAGTTTTTCCAGCGGACGACATAAATTACAATTTAATGCTTTGCTTTCATCTGATGTCACAGCTGCGCTCCAAAGCATCTTCATAGCTGCCATTTTCCATCAGCTCTTCATTGTAGACGACGTTATTAAGAGGGTGTTTTCACAGGAGGCATATTTTTAATAGATGATTGTTAACAAAATGGAGGAAGTTCTTTCATTAGTAGTTGAGTTATTGAGTAGGTGTCCTTTTTTAAGCTATTGTTTCATCAATCATGTGCATTTCCACTAACTAAATTAATCTTAACCAACAAAACACCAATGGCTTTCTAGCTTGTTATCAACTGGCTAAAATTTGATGTTAAAAGGACAATTTGGGCCACTAAGAAACACACAGAGATACAGTATCACTCTGTAAATTTGTTGTACGCATCCAGAAGACACACAGCAATGTAAGCATTCATCTGGAGGCGAGTTTCTGTCCAATATTCACTCTCCCTTTAGCTAAGGAGCCAGCTGCTCTTCAGGAGTTAGTGACCAAAACCGCTTTGTTTGCAGTTTGATATTCAGTCTGAAAAACAGTTCTGATGATGGGACACATTTATAACTGATGATCACATAATTCTGTACTATTGTTAAACTATCCAGGAGACTTGTATTTATGTGTTGAAGATAACTGAGGTTATTATGTAAAGGGAAAGTTTGACGCTTATTCACTTTTTTGCCTGGAATTAGGTTAGAAAATCATTACCACTCTCTAAATATGAAGCTAAATTAGCTTATCTTAGCATAAAGACTGGAAAGGGGGGAAACTGTTAGCCTGGCTGGATTTCTTGATAATCGTTTTGTCTAAAAAATGTGTGAAAAACATTTGACAGTGCTGGAAACAGTAAATGTTTTGTATTTTAGTTTGAAAACTAATTTAAAAGATTAATTGATCAAATTAGTTGCGACTCAACTAAAGGTTTCTATCAATCAACTAACTTTATTCAGGCTTCAACATTCACCATGGCCATATGGTCCTATGTGGCCACAAAACGTTACTTTGTGGCCACCAAATACTCCATGTAGGTGGAACCTTCTTCACCAAAGCAACGTTACATTTTCACAAACATCCTGATGCAAACATCCCTTCACACCTTTTAGTTTAACATATCATTCTATCTATGCAGGGAAGCGAATGAGAGAGAGACTGTGAACTAAGAGACTGTGAGAGAACATATGTAGTATGTAGTTAAGTTTTCAATTTAAATACATATTTATAAAAATACATTTTCATGCTGTTACTGTCTTTACATGTATTGAAGTGCCACATTTAAGGTAGACTGTGTTAAGTTGTGTTAAATTGCCTTTTCAGGATTGTTTTTACATAACTTTACATTTGGGTCACCAAAAATATACTTTGGCCACGAAATGTAGGGGCTTGTTGGCCCTTCGGGCCAATGCTTAAAAACATTGGCATCTATCTCTGTAAAAAATTAATCGACAAATCATTATAGCTCTATACTTCATTGGCTGCAGTTTTGCATGCTGGTACAGTTGACTAGGGCACTTTGATAATGGTCTTAATTACACGTGTGTTTCTTGCTAATGACGTGTCAAAATGAAGTTTTAGTCTGTTTGTATATATTAATAGCCATTTTTTAGCTTAAGATGATTCAGACCTTATCAACTGAACTGCACTAACCTCTGCACAGCAGCTGGAACAAATGGCTTTCTTTCTGTCACCTCCCGGTCCAGATGTACACCACTGACTATCTGTCTTGCCTCTGAGCGGCTCACTATGAGAAAAGACTGAGGAATAGTTCACAGCTTTACTGCAGAGGCCTTTGGATGAGGTTTCTCAGTGACACTGATGATGTAAACCATCGGATGAAGGCAGGATGTGTTTGTTTTATGCAGAATTAATCATTCATAAAGAAAAAAAGGATCTCGGCTACATCAGAACTCCAAGGCTCAAAATATATTCAATCCGTCATTCGTCTTCTTAACACTTGTCGAACACAGTAACCCCAGTTCATTGCCTCCCCCACTACTGGATCTCTGAGTGTTATGCTTTCTACAATGACAACAAAGTCAGTGCCAGCAGTGACTGTGTTTATTGTTTCATACAAAGCAGAAAACAAAACTATGAGCTACAAAATGTTCCGAAAGATTTGCCAGATCGGTGGGACTACTGTGAGTTTGTGTGTTACATATTGTTGCAACTCAGATATAAAAACAAATATTTTTTGACTCTTTTCCCTGGCAGTCTGTTGGTCTCTCTATCTTTCTCACACACACGTTTTTGAGGGGATCTTGGAGAAACGACAGGAGGACCATGTCTTGATCTTATAACTTGTTGAAAGAGACTTAAATGAAAGTACACTGAAACACTCCCACTCTGAGCATTCCTGTCAAGAGGAAATGCTGAAAAAACGACCCACTGGGACCATTTAAATAGTCATTTTCTCATGAAGTGAAAGATAAAAAGGAAACTCCACTGAGATTTTCTTCAACATGGGAAAAACATGGCAATATTAAAACTCTTTCTGTATGACATTGCCAAAGCACAGAGTCATGTGAAATTAAAAAAGCCATTATTTAAAGTAATTTGAATTGGCTACGAAGTCAATAAGCACAACAAACCAGCTGATTTTTTCACATTTTAGAGGTGGTGTTACATGATGATGTGTTGCAAGTAACTGGACTTGGTGAAAAATAAACACTTTCACAACTTCCTCTCTCAGCAATAAGGCCTTGACTTCCTGTTTGTGTATGGAATATGGGACACAGAGGGTTATGCTATTTAAACCAAAGGCCAGCAGATTCCCAGCTAGCAGAGGCTGGTGGGATCTGAAAATCTGCTGCCAGCTTCTCTAGGGGACATGAAGTGGGTGGGAAAAGGCAGAAAGCTGGAAAATAAGAAAAAAACTAAACAAGATAATCATGCAAAAGAGAATGGAAAAGAGGATAATTAACCAGAAAGGGGTGGTGGCTGGTTAGGCAACTGTGAGGCAGAAGATATGACATGATATAAGATCTTCACAACTCCAGATCATTAAAAGGTGAAAGAGGATTTTATAAAAGTTTCTTTCTGTAAGACGTCCTTGACTATTGTCAAAAGCAAAAATATATTATTATTTGACTTTATAAGAGTCAGATCATCATCACAACACAAGGTTTTTATTATTATTATATATTATTATTATTTCTGTCTTTATTAGCTGGCTCACTCATTCAGTAATGAGAATATGGATTTCAGAGTATATTTCTTTCCATGATAGGCTTCAGTAATGCTGTGCCCAAGACCTGATGATGTTACTGCAGTTTTGCTGTTGCCAAGAACAGAAAATAAAAATCATAAATGACTATTTTCCTCTTTGATTAAAGGGCACTTATAGAAAAGGTTCAACCTAGTTTGCTGTTTTACCGAGAGTGAGATGAAAAAGATTGATATCAATCTCATGTCTGTGGAGTTTTTGGATTCTAGTAGCACTATGGAGCATTCTGTTTGTCTTGTGAACGCACACGAGGACGCACACACATGCACATTCCTTCCAATGGTTTCACATTATTCTGCATTAAACTGCAAGCGAGGAAAGGTAAAAGGTTTTTGGGGGAGCTTTTAAAAAAGCCAAGTGTATTTCCCAAAATGTTTCAATCTTTAAAAACACTGGAGGAACTAACGAAACTAGAAAATACTCCACCAAAGCTGAGCAATCCTCTAAATGTGTTATTTTAGAAAATGTTTGAAAATACATGTGATTGTAAGCCACTGTGGTATGTGAATATTTCTTTCAGTAAGACAAGAAAATAGCAACATTTTCAAAAATGTCTCCCAATGTTATCCTGTAATTATTTCTTGGACCGTCACCTGTATCAAGATCTGCACCAAAGACTCAAATCACTGGTTTCTTGGCCCGTTGTGTAACTCTAACTGAAAACTGTAAACAAGCTTTTAAGAGATATTCTGCTTAATAACAAACTGATAAACAAATGGAACCAAAAACCCAACTTCCTTTGTGGAGATTAAGTTAATGTGAAAAAGTGCATCTGCTTTATTTACAAATGAGAATTCTTGGATTGAGGAAGCTGCTTAAAGACGTCAGTGCTAAACCTGCAGACAGAGGAAAGACATGTTTGATTGAACCACTTTGTCGCTTCCTCATTCCAAGAATCTCACTTTGTAAATAAAGTAGATGCACTTGATAACAAAACATTTCTCAGAAAAAGAGAGGAGAAACTGGCTGATTTCTCTTGTTGTGGATGCTTTAATCTGAGTTTTCCATGTTATTGTGTTTGCATGCAGCTGTAATATTTAAATGCATAATGATGATTGTGAGTAATAGCCTGTAGATATTCAACCAGCGTAGGGATTTCAAAGACAGGAAGGACTTTTGATAGCAGTCAGCCCCACCATGTGCCTGTTAACGCTCTCTGCCTGCCGGCACTTTCTGTGGCACCCTGTCAAAGCAGATCCCACCAATTTAAATGATGTTTGGACTCTTTTTGCTCAGCTGTGAGACTCGTGTTCTGTTTTTGGGCAGCGTCTCTGGAATGTAAACTACCCACCACCCACTCATTAACACAGAAGTCTTCATAACAACTGTGTAATGGTGTGAGGCCTAATGAAATACAGCAAAAGAGCTACATTTTCACATGTAGAGATTACACACCATCACATGCCTAATAAAGTTAAGTGAATCTGTTTCTGAAGACATCTAAATGTGATTAAAACCGAACAAAAGTTAGTTTGAACTAAGTTCAATTTCCTGCAACTTTCTGTTTGATGAAGAATGGAAGATTGTCAAAATAGTGAAGCAATCCCCTACATTTCGATAACAGATTGTTGTATTAAAATGCAAACGGGGTCCAAGACCTAGAATACAATTCTGCACCACAAATACATACTTCTTATGATATTTTAATCTTTCACAGAGATTTTATGTAGACTGACTGTGAGATGCTTTCAGAGCACAGTGATGAAAGCTCAACATGCTTCTCCTGTCTACCACCAGTGATGTCTGAGAGCTGCAGCACTCTGGTTTGAAAGTTGAGGCAACAGCGGAGAGGATATTAAAGTTTCAGACTAGATCATTGTGGACTTTAACCTGTGATGTGTTGGTTTACATACAGTAAAAAATGCGAGAGACATGAGAAATAGAGCATGGCTTGCTACAGTAGTTCAACATGTATCAACACCAAAATCAAATGCACCTTTTTGCAGATGTTCATGGTGCCCAGAGGATGAATCCTACTAACTTTGGTGATCCCCTGATTTTCCCTCCACCAAGAGGCTGTGTTTCAAGGTAAAATATCTTTCAGAAATGTCATGAAATCTGGTACAGACATTCATGTTCCCGGTCTGGATTCATTATAAAACTGTAACTCTGGTGATCACTTAACTCCTCTTACCTCCATCATCAGGTCAAAATTTTAATTTGTCCAATACTTTGGATTATGACCAAAAACCTGAAAATCTAATGACATCCCAATCAACCTCCACTGTACTTTGTGTTTAGTGTTAATTAGGAAATGTTAGCATGCTAATACGCTAAACTGAGAGAACATGGTATACATTACATGTGCTAAACATGTTAGCATGTTAGCATGCTGACATTCACATTTAGGTAAAAAAGTGTACAACAATAATATACATAAAGAGTATTGCAAAGTTATAGTGCTGGCAAGTACAAACACAAAACATACTAAATAAAAAAACTAGACGGTGTAGCAGGCTCCTTATCAAACTACAACAACAGACAACAGTCTGCACACTTTGATATTTTTTTTCACATTGCATAATGGTAAACTGGATAAACTGGACTTTTGTCAGGGAAGTGACAACATTTTATCCAAGGTCCTGCATCTTGTTAAACATGGCTTTTCTGTGCACTCTTACTTTTTTACTCTCCCTCTCTTAAGTAATATTTACCATGTCCTGCAGTGCCATCTTCAGAGCAGCACGACCTTTGTAAGTGTTGGTATGTAAATCTCACAGAGCATCAATCACTGGACTCCAATCCAAACACATGTTAAACCCACGTTGTTCCCTCTCCGCTCAGCAGATCCGAGGCATGGCTCTCGTCTAATGGACAATAACAAGGCCATTAATAGCAGCAGGATGTAGTTCAGTCGCACTCAGAGACACTAAATCAATCTGTTCCAAATAAACATCAAGCTTTTACGCCACTTGCTCATCCTGAAACCTGAGTTTGGAGTGTGACGTTTCTAATTTATTACATTCTAGCGAGAAACAGATGAAGAGTTTTTCTACCTGGATAAAATACAGCATAGTCAGTGCGTTTCTTTATATTTCTGTTGCTCATCGTTTATCATCGGGAAATCTAAGTATTCCTTCCTGCATTTAAGTGTTTTATATACAAACATACTGACTGCAGACATTGTCAAAATCTTCTTTTGCACAAGGTATTGCCCTTTTTTAAAGGCAGTTTAATAATAATTGCTTCCAAGTCATTCCTGTTAGAAATGTTCGCGGGCCTGGTTTACACTACATCAACCATGTCTGTTAAAACTTATGTTTATATACTATTCATTTACAAGAGAACTTTTGTTTTCAGAAAAATGTAATGCCACCTGAATTGGGTTTCTTATCAACATAGGGAGGGAACATATTTGCAGAAGTCTAAAATATAGTATAAACTAAAGCATTATTAAATATTTGTATGATTAGATATGGGCATTTACTGCACTGGTTAAGGTTAGGAAAAGACTGTGGTTTGTTTTAACATTAAAAAACAGGATGCGGCCCCTGAGTCTCTGGAGTCAAAGTCTTGTGTTAAAATGCCCACCATCCCCTAAAAACTCCTCCCAATGAGTTGTATGCTGTACAAAAATGTAGCACCTCTTGCACTCTGCAGAACATTTCCACTGAAAATAATCCCGGCAGCAATTACGTTTATTCTCAAAAACTATTCTGGAAAACAAATTAGCATTTACATGTGATTTATAGGGGAAAAAACCAAAGGAATGAGAGATATATTCATAAAAAGAAACAGACAGAGAAGGCCAACACAACAACCAAGTCACACTAAACCTGTTACCTGTTAGAAACTATGTGGATTACCAACCATGCAAAGTGACCGACCTTCCAGGGGCCAAAGGCTCCAAGTTCACCATGTGGCAATTAGTTTATTATAATTGAATCAATGGAAAACCTGCCATTACTGCATTAACCAGTGAAGAACAATATAAACTGCCAAAACTACCCTGATGATGCAATAGTAATGTAATCAGAGTTATCTCATCTTGGGCTTTAAACCCTGCGTTTCAAACTCAGAACGTCGAGCTTTGAAGAGGTCATAGCTTACCTTGTAGGCTTGCATGAGTTGCATCACGGGAATTGCAGGATCCAGCATTTCTTTGCGCTTGACCCATAATTGAGGCTAGAAGTCAGGATATCTCGGCCTCTGAAGCATTGATTTTGACCTTTCTTCTTAAACTCTATCTATTGAAAGTCCCCCAACTTCAAAGAGGAAAGAACACTTTTAAGTAATTTATTATTTTAATATATTGTGCTTAGTCAAGTTTTTAACTCATACATACACAATGCACAGAGAGTGGGAGAAACTGGGGGGTAGGGAGTTAAGAGGGGCCCCTCAGTGGGTTAATTCAGCCCAGGTTTTACATCATGAAGAGTGATAATGATAATTGTGATTGTGAGATAAAACATCATGTCTTGTCAGTACTAACAGTGAACTAAATGTGTCCCCACTGTTTGAAAAAAACACTTCCTAGCTATTGTATACTTTATATGTATATATATATATATATATATATATGTTACTTCTTTAGCATGAAATAAAAGATAATTTATCATCTCCACAAAGAGCAAGTTATTTTTGGGCACACCATCAATCTATGAGACACTTTAGGAGTTTATACCACAGGAAGTGGACAGACTTTCCAAAACTATTTGGTTTGTTTAAAAGTACAAAAGACATTGAGAGGAGGATTAAGCATCAGTAGTTCACTATGAAGTCTGTATTTTGTTGTAGATTGTTAAAACTAATTTAGTGCTGTGTTGTGGTTTGGAATTATTTTATTAACTGGCTCCATCTGTTGTTTATTTCTGCCTGACAAGCTGCTGAATATCTGAACTATTGCTGAAGTATGTTTGGACAACCAGGCCCCTTTTTTCCGATTTCCCCTCCCCTTGCATGTGGGAGTGTGCACATACATAATGTGGACAAAAACATACTGTAATTCAGAAAACATACTCTGTCTCATTCACTGTGTTTTCACAGGTTGAGGCTGCCTCTGGTTCACACAACAATTAGGCTCCTGCTACAAAAATCCATATTTTCTAAAGGAAGAATTTACTTTGCAAATAGCTTTAAATTGTCACTCATTACACGTGAAACAAACTAACCATTAACTCAAAAGGAGAAATTCAGGTTGCATTTTAGGGCTGGGAGGCATTCTGCAGAAGTAATAGAGCAGAATCAGTGAACAGAACTAATTTCATCAAATATTAAACTTGGTTAGGAGGCTTAGCTGAGCAGCGCAGGATTCCGTTGGGATTTTCCTGCAGTCCGGCTGCACGAGGAGAGCCAGATGATAATGGGACTTTTCGTACAGGAAGTGGACCTGCGTGGTAGCCATTTTGAATGAATAATTAACACATTACACATAAGTATGGTGAGAAAATATCAGATCAGGTAAGTTGCTTTACCACACAGGTAAAGAAATCCCACTTTAAAAGCTTTTGGCCCCAACTCAAACTATAAACAGATATTTTTTGTCTTAGTCCTGAGAAAAGATAAAATAAGATATACTTCTTTGATTCCATGCAGGGAAATTGAAGTTGAGTTACTTATTAGGAAATAAATGTTAAAGCATATTAGAAAATCTATGCTCCAACCAACCTCCACTTTAAATGAACAAAGTATACCATTATTTATTTATTGGAAAGGGGGGATTATAATCCTGACTGTTATGTGACATGAATGAAGTACTTCTTTGAATTGCCCAGCACAAGTGAAATCCTTTTTGGTGTCCTGCTTTTTAAGTAAAAACAGAAGCCAAGACGCTTAAAACACGTCTACAAGTTTTTAGACTTGTTCTGTATTTCATCTTACCGACGGAAGAGAGGCACTTCATGCTGAGTGCACGGCAGTTTTAAGACATTCTTGATGAGTTTCAAGAGTACCTAAATGCCTAAAATATATGGATATGATGAAAGTTTCAAGCATTTAAACAAAAACAGACATGGCTTCATTGCTGCAGAGAACATCTTAAGTGAAAGTTGTCTAAAGAGCCCATCTGAATCATTTTGAGAAAATCCACCTCACTCCCAGAAAGTGCCATCTATTACAATCTATTAGTCATCCTATGCACTCTTCTTGTTGCAAAGCGACTGCATGAATTTTATTTGGGAAAGTGAAGGTTCTGTACTTCAGGTGGACATTTTTGGGCCGTGGCAGGTGCTGTGTTGAAAGGCGGAGAGACTTTTTTGGGGGGGTAAAGTGAAGTGCATTACCCGCGGGCATCCAATAGGTTGGCACTATCCCATCGCCCTCCATCGCCTCCACTCAGCTCCTCCAGCTGAGGCGTACTTAGTACCATTCATAATGCATGGTCACCCGCCCCATGCACAGGCCTGTCATGGCTTGTTCCCTTCGACAACTCAGCCCAACTCTGCTTTTTCCCCTAAGAGGATGTGAGCAGTTGCATAATTTAGATGCCGCCCGCTGTTTTCAGGGCTCATCTATTATCAAAAATGTAACAGACTTGGGTTTCTGGGGGAGTCTTATCTAAAGGGGGGCAGTGGAAGATGTTCAAGTGGAGACAATGGACGTGGGCGTGGGCCAAAACTTCTCCAACTTTTTCTCTGAAACTTTTTTGAAACATGGTGATGTCAGTATAATGTATGGTTGACTGCCCAAAATAAACCTCAACACAGGACAGAGACATCTACTGAATATTTAAAACCAAAAATGCTCAGATTTATTTCAGAAGCCTAACTAGAGAGTCTTATTTTAATTCAAGCCTACACCAATTAATCTGCTATGTTTTCTGATTGAAAAATGTCCTTTTTTCCCCTCTTTTTTCTGTAGTTTTACTATTAACAATACATTTACAGTCCCTTTAAACTCTCTAAGATGTCTTTGCAAGTCTAAATATGAAATGATGTGCCTGAGCACCTGTGTGCATGGGAGGGATCAAAGTACAACATATTTAATTAATCAGAGTATTGTTTCAATGGAGCTGATAAAGGAAAACAAAAGGCCCGTTGAAGTTAACTCATACAGCCGGTGTGGCAAGCTGCAGTTGGGCAGGTCAAGGTGAGTTAGGTCACAAGGAGATGAAAGATATTTAAGAGAGAGAACGAACACCTGCTGGAAATATCTGACTTCGCTCTATTAAAGAAAAGACATGGATGACATTAGTTAGTAGGTGACCGACATTTACCTTGTTGGGGAATACAGCATGCCACAAAGTCAATACTTTTTATTTCTGTCTTGCTCTCATGAAACCTTAAAACAAATCCCCTATGATAAATTGCATCAATCTTAAGTGATCATAAAGCACATCTTAGTCTCATATTAATCTCATTAAAATATTAAGTTCTTTCCTTCTTATGAATAGAATAACAACAACAACAACAACAACAACAACAACAACAAAAAGCACTTCATAAAATACATTATCTAAATTGTTATAGGTTCTTCCTGACATACAGTAATACTGTCCATAATTCTTTGTTTCATTGTTCTATAACTTGAATGTATGTGTTAACTTCTTGGCTAACGGACACATGAAAACACAAGCAGACATGGGCCAACTGCACTAAAGGTTGTACAAGAGTAACCAGAGAGTACAACGAGAAAATGACATTTGAAATTCAGATGTGACTTCATAATAAATGTGAAAATCAAGAATTCTGCATTTTTAATTGTTAAATCAGACAAAATGTTAATGTCATCATCATGTGAGTTAATTGAGCAAATTTAAATTGTATTTAAAGACCATTTAATTACAGATTATTAGATGGCGGAAGTCGTAAACCATGAGAAGATAATAACAAATCAGAACTCATAGTATCACGCCTCTGATAAACATAAACATAAACAAGGCTCTTATGTGATGCGTAAATATTGAATTGCATGATGTGAAATAACAAGCTCAACGGTACAATGTGAACTATGTGGCCGAGTCACATGGAAGCAAAAATACATTTAACAATAATATATAAAAAAAGAAATATGAATATATGAAAGGTAAATGCCATGCTGATTTATTGTTGTACAGTACATTATCTATTTTATTAAAATGACTACAGTATATGGAGATTATATGGCAACACTTGAAATGAAAGCAGTAATACTGAAACTACTATGTTACATAAGCACCTGTGCACGTGGCAGACAGTGATCTGAAACCTGGATAAGGTGTTCAAAAGCCATTATTGTGGTTTCCATTGAAATACTGCAACTAGCATTTGCTGTTTTCTCTAAACTTATAAAATGATTCAGGTTTATGAAACCAGGATCTGACATTTACATTCACATATTACAACACATAACCAGTATCCTTGAAAACCCTGATCATAAGCAGGATACAAATGTGCATGTAAACACAGTCAGTGTTATTTCTTCTCAATCAGATCTGTGTTGTAGATATTGTGAGACAGATTTTGAAGCAAATAATAGAAGCTAAATACAGATGTTTTCTCCAGGTGTGAATGGGGTGTAATGTTTTATTCAGAAATGTACGTGTCATGAAGTTTGACAAAGGTTGACATGGATTAAGAGCCTGACTGCCTGACTGTGAACTTTCCATGCCTGTTTTTACTACTCGACCCACACAAAAGAGTTCATCCCCACAACCTTATTAGGCCATTGTTCAGAAGCAGAAACAGACTGGCACGTCTGCAAGAACATTTTAACTGTGGTGAAAACAACGAGTGAAAATGATGAGAACAGCCCATCTAAACAGACTACAGTTTCAAATAAATAACCCCTGACAATCATAACAAACTGCTTCTCCAGTGTTTGTTTGAGACGTACAATTTTTCAATGTTGCAGGATGAAAACCTTGCCTCACCAAAGAGTCTTTGTTTTTTGTTGCAAAATGATATCAGCTTGAACTCGTGTTTTTCTTTTGAGTTGTCCGGTGGAAGAGATTTTACAAGCCTGAGAGGTTTGTGGCTTTTCCTGAAAACAGTCTTTTAACTTCTGACTAAAGACTAAAGAATCTGACTAAAGTTGGAGTGACAACAAGCATGTAATATTATATCAAAGTCATGTAAATATTTAGCCCAAGAAATCTGACAATGCCAACATACTATACTGCCACCACAAAACCTGCTATTACATTGCAGCAGCAACAATAGCTTCATATACCTCTCCATAATAGGTCATATCAGCAGCACAGCTTCTAATTATTGTTTACCGCAACTTGGCTCCATTTATGGTGAACTGTCTTGATCTGGTGGTAAGCACTGAGTCTGTAATCTCGAGGATTTGCAGGCATGCTCACAAAATTACTGTCATGGATGAGAAGATTATTTAATTCCTGACTCCCAGTAAGGTCAGGATTTCACACAGCGGTGAGTGGCCTTGGCTTTAAATAGGAGCTTGATGGTAAGTGGTGCAGTCAGTAGGAGAAATACTGTTGAATCAAGACACTCGCTCTTCTGATCGCAGGTGCTGCTGTTCGGGATCCCAAGGCCACATTCTCTCTTTTCTTTCTCTTTTCTTTTACAGGGATTTGGGGGGTGTTAGCGTCCTAAAGTGCAGTTTTATAGTTCATACATGAAAATTACTCTTGGCATGTGTAACTTTTGATAATATCAACAATTTAACCATAGGTTTGTTATTATGTCCGTCATCCATAAAAGCTCAATGTGGATGCTGTTGCAGTTGGTGGTTAAGAATACTGGGATTGTTATTGTCCTACTTCAGGGATGATAGAGATTTACATTTGTTTCTCATTGGCATTGTCATGTAATAAACAACAACATTCTGCAGCAATAATAACTTATAACTTATCAACGTGTGCAATGATAGCGTTAGGGTTATTGATGACTAGAGTCATGACTAGAGTCATCAATAACAATAACAGCTAGTAGGTACTCTAGCTGTTATTGTTATTGATGACTCTCAAGGTAAAATGGACGCAGTAAATAAAAACATTAATAAACAGTATTAGTTAACAAGAAATGTCAGCTCTGGAGTTCAACATGCCATGAAGTTCCTGCGCACTAAACCATCTTAGACTTGTTGCCAGTGATAACGTAGCTACAACTCTCAGGATCAGAATCAAGATCAAAGGCTTTGGAATGGCAGCAAGTCTCATGTCATGTTTAGCCTCTTATGCTAACTGGTGTTTTTCCCCTCTGGGACTGAGGGAGAGATGGGAAGATGATTGCATTGTTGGGACACTCCCCCTCTTTCCTGTCTGCTTCAGCCTCTCATACTCCCCCTTTTTTCTCTCACTTCACTCTTCCTTCCTCCTCCTCCTCCTCCTCCTCCTCCTCCTCCTCCTCCTCCTGCTGCTCCTCATCCAGTGCTAGCAGGATAACATACCGCCTGCCTCTTGTTTGGATAAGTTAATGCTGAGATGTCAGCCTCGTTTCTGATGTATACCACCTGCCTTGGCCTCCGGCTGACCTCGTACTCCAGCTCCCACTGCAGAGACATTCCAGTGCTTTTCTGGGGCTGTGTTTACACTGCAACAGATTGCCCTGCTCTCCCTGTGTACTTCATCACAGTGGACAGTGGTGGGTCTCTACGCCTTTGTCCAGAGTCATCCCAATATGCTTGTGCTATTCTGAAGGAGCATGAAAAGACAACTGCAAAAGCCCTGAGATCCTCAGGAGGAAGCGCTGATGTGTATGAAGTTTTGGACAGGAAAATTCTGCCAGATTTAGAGAAACTTGGAAACGGGGGAGGTCAGTGGACTGGTCTTCTCTGTTTCTATTTTTCAGGGTCAAAGTCAGGAGGGGAGGACTGCGAGCAACTCCAGTCATTCCGATGCTAAGATCCTCCCACTCAACACTGTGAGAGCTCATGTGAACACCATGACCTCACTGCATCTGCCCTTTAAATGAAATAGGGCTGTTGAATTACAAGTTTAAGTCTGTGTTAAGATCCTAAGCGAAAGATTGACATCAAATGAATAGAAGTTTTCATTTCAGGAGGCTGGGCAAGTCTTTATCTTGGATAGGACACAAATATCTTAATATTTAATGGGACAATGTCACTTACAGAGTCTAATAATAGAAACTTGGCTAGAAAAAGTGTTGTTTTTTATTTTTTGTATTGCTATTTAGATTACATAAAGGCAGACATGTTACTCTGCTACCAGTAGTAGGTTACAGTTGAACATAGGCCTACTGTTGCTATAGCAACCCCTACTGGCACAGTTCATAGATAGATAGAGAATTGCAGTGTAAAACAGCATGCAGGAAATAGTTGAAGTATTTTGTCAAATCTGTGACCAAGCAAACATTGACATTTAGGCTACCCCCCAAATGCTCATGTTGGAGCATTATCTATGCACACTTTTTCTTTATAGGTGTTTTGTGATTGTTGATTTGTCAATTTAGTTTTCCTGCAATCAGTTTACGGCTAACAAAGCTAACCTAGCTGTTATACTTACGCTAGCTGTGTAGGCGTTGCCAATACAACATTCAAAGTAGCTAACTGTTAATTTACCATTGGATTAACTGTTGTGTTTTACTCTTTGTACTTTTACTGTGTGTATATGTTTAGTATATTTCCTATGTTGATCTCAAGTGGTAATACTTTGTTTCTGGCATGGGGGACAATGTAACTAGCATTAACTTAGAATTTTGATAGCTAGTCTAGCTAGCTAGTTTCCTTGTGACTGTACAAACTCATCCATTATTCAATAATAACTAATTCAATTCAATCCTTATTGGAAGTGTGTTTAAACACTGTGAGGGCAGAAGATGTGTATTACCACATAAATTACCATTATTTTGTGTTACCACTTAAATACATGTATTAACACTACGGTAGGCTATTACTTCTAAAACAGATATGGACAAAAAGGAACATTTCCACCCAAGGTTGATTATCATCATAATTATACCATCTGAAACTTTTTCATTATAAATACTGGGTACAGAATGTGAACATGTGAAAAAGTTGTTTTCAGGGAAGCGTGCCTTCATGCTGGGCGGAAGCCACCATTGAGGACAACGAGGTCACATCCACAGCATTGTTTCTAGGAATGTGTTGGCTTTAACAAACTCAGGAGGAGCTGATATTCTACAATCACACACAAATTACACATGATAGCTTTTCAAAATGATTTATATATTTGTTGGACTCAAAATGTTGTTGGCAACAGATTATAAAAATATCAAGAAAACAAAGGGATTTATTATTTCAACACCAGAATTATTTTCCTGATGATGTGGTTAAGGCTTTGAAAGATTATCTTGTAGAGAGATAAAATTAACAGTCAACTAAATAAATTAAATATAAATCTGAAACTTACATTTGTTGCTGGGAAAATCTGTTCTCATTATTCAGATCAGATCAAATCTATGGTGTCACATATGGACAAATCAGCATTGTCTGTTGCAGTTACTTTTATCTTTGTTTGGGTAACATTTCTGCAAGAATCATGCACATTTATTTTCAAGATCATTCTTATCAAAAGTCTGTAATAGAATACATTTTATTGGTTATATTATTTGTTCAATACAAGACATTTGATCTGGTACGTTTTGACATAAGCAACATTAAACCAAAAATAACACTAAATTCTAAATGCGTGGAGATTTCAGGAACATGTCTCTGCAAAAGCAGCTATAGGCTGCTAACATTTTACGTGCTTAACCTTGTGGTGGCCGTGTCATTACACTATGTGTGCTACAGCATTTTCAACAGCTGGTTTCAACCCAGTTGTGACCACCTACATAGTGTGTAACTGAGTACCCATTACTGATCGCACACCAATAAAGACACAGACACATTTGCCACCTGCTCTCTGACTCAACAAAACTCACAAAATGACATTTAAATCACCGCTTCAACACTGCTGACTTTGAATGTTTGGATGTATATTAAGAATGTTGATAATCTTAATCATATCTCATCACATAATAACCATTTTATCACTTCTTAGGTGATCTTACATACAACTACTGTATGCATATAAAAAAGACATATCAGTGAATCTACATTGATCAGTTATAGTGTTTAGAATGGCTTGTTGATTGATTAGATCCAATGTAACTACAGGCCTTAAACCAAAATAGTTTCTATTTTCCAGAATTCATGGTGCCAGCTGTGCACTGTTTGGAGATTAAATGCCTTCATTGTGAATCAATGCTGTTATTTTACAAGAATACTTAAAAGAACACAGAACAGAAAGACATCAACCTCTTGCCCTCAATTTCATCAGTGAGCTCTATCGCCATCAAGTGGTAAGTGGAACGAAAAACACTTAAAAAGAAATCATCTTTCTGAAATCTGAAAACTATGAACAAGTTCTACAGCTGACTAACTGTCTGCTTTGGCATGTTTCTGTTCTTGTTCAGCTTTGTAAAATGTACATCTGTAGCGTTAAAATTTGTCAATGGGCAGTATCACAATTAATTAATTCCAATAACACTGGAAAACTGAGTGTGAGATGTACACAGCTCTGTGTAAAGGCACATCCACAGGTCTGATAGCTCCATCATGTGGCGATAAAAAAAGATTCACTCCACAGCAAGTACACAAAATATATATACAGCAAAAAGATAAATATGCATCAGCTTTTCAAAGGCATGTTTCAACATCAACTGAGACTAAAACATGTGTGGCTGCTTTAATTTAGGAGACTTTCGTTTTTAATATTTTCTCCATCTCACAATAAAAATATTTAGAAAGCTTCTTTTTTTTTACTTTAAGAAATGTGTAAAATCGTTTTTAAAAGGTAAATTTAAAAAACATTATTTTATTTTGTGACAAGGATTCAGACAACAACACACTCATCGGTTTCCAAACTTTTAATGTAAAAGACAAAAAACAACACAGGATATGGCGTCATGAAGGTAGAAATGTACTCATTTGTCCTTCTCCCTCTGCTCCTTGTCCTTCTTGTCCTTTTCAGCCTTGGCCTCCTCAGCCTCATGCCGTTTGATGAGCTCTTCTACTTCTTTCTGTTTCAGCACCTTGATTTTTGTTTTCCCGTCTTCCCGTGTCAGGGTGGCAATTTCCACTGAAACAGTCAATGCGATACAGCATATAGCAAAAAGGTCTTTAGCAACAAGGCAGTCAACTAATTCTGGCCATTAATCACAAAGTAACTTTTACAGTATGTGTAGACAGAAGTGTTGACTTACTAACTACTCTGCTTAAATCAATCTTTTGTCAGAATTTGGTGCTTGGTTGGTGTTATTTTGAGACAGTTTACTAGTGTTGCACCATTTTTCCTGCATGTATTTCCATTTGAACAGCGCTGGTAAAGTAATCATAAATTGTTTCAATTTATAATTTCGCTTCACATGAAACTAATCACAATATGTAGGCACAACGACAAGAAAGTACTTTTGAACCTCACCTTTCTCTGCTGAGAGCTTGCTGACATCCATTGTTTTGTTGAGGACTTTGACAGCCAAAGCCAGAGCAGAGGGCAGAGTCATATCTCCCTCTTTGTAGTCCTGCTTCAACATGGACACTGCAGCCTGAGGCCAAGAAGTCAACACATCAAACACCACACAGAGGAAGAGTATGGTAAAAATTCACCATGACATATGGAAACTTTTATTGCTTTGATCTCTAAATGGTCACTGAACATTGCACTGGCATGTGAGAATATTTTATTACTACTTATATTTAGAATATTGATTATTGGACAAACATCAGTACTGGCTACAGTTTTGCACCATCTACAGGGAAACATGTTACAACAAGCCCCTCTTGTTACCAGATGAAAAACTTCCAGGCCAGAACAACAGACAAACTATAGTAAATCTTAAGAAAAGAAAATATTATACATGTTATTCACATTCAGGACTACTTTAATCCTTCTACGTGATTCTTCCTGGTGTATCTGTTGAGATAATCTCACAGATTTTCATTATCTGTGTCATTTCAGACTTACAGCGCTGTTATTGCCAATACAGGTGGCTTTCCAGCCTCCATAGTTGCCACTGGGGTCGCTCTGGTACAACTGGAAGCCATAGTGTTTGTCCCAGCCCATGTAGAGTAGAGAAACACCAAACGGCCTCTTACCTGTCAGGACAAACCACACAGCTGTTACAGAATGCCAACATTATTCTGGGTTCTTACACAAAGATGCATTTGATCAAGTGTTTTGGGCTGATATCTCAAAACATGCACATGGTAAGGGTCTGAATACTTATGACCATGTGATATTTCAGTTTTTCTTTTTTAATAAATTTGCAAAAATTTCTACATTTCAGTTTTTTTCTGTCAAGATGGGGTGCTAAGTGTACATTAATGAGAAATAAAATGAACTTTTTTCGATTTTAGCAAATGGCTGCAATAAAACAAAGAGTGAAACATTTTAAGGGGTCTGAATACTTTCCGTACCCACTGTATATTAACTACAGTCATATGGGTGGTATCGATCTTGTCATCTGACTCACGGCAAAAAAAAAAAAGGAAAGTATTTCCCAAAATGTCAAACTACTGACAGAAGACAGAAACTGATGATTAGGTAGAAAATAAGTCATTCAGAGATGCAGATGGCTACCAGAGGTCCCTGACAAGCTGCTTAACAATGTTCACAGTAAAATAATGTTTAATAAAAAGTAAAAGAAAAGCGAATGCTCACATTGCCTGCTACTGCTAATTAAAGATGATATTAAATATTGATGTTGAAAATATGATTCAGAAGCAGCCAATTGCCGTCTTGCATGCAAAATAGATATTTCTCCTTTTTTAAATGCGGCTATTATGCTTTTACTTTGTTTGTAGTGTTACCACCAGTAATCAAGTATGGCAAGGCCGAATTGTTAAATAAGTTTTAGCACTAAAAGGTTTTATCACTACTGCAAGAATCCTCCTTTTTCACCCCTTAAATAATGATGGCATCATCTCTTGGAGCAAATAATATGTGAAAATATGATTTCACAGGGGTTAGAAGTTGCTGCATAAAAGTTGTAGTATTTTTATCAGTGTTTTCAGTTTCAAGCCCTCAAATACTCACTGGGAGACTGCAGATTGACGGACACCATGAAGCGCACTATGGCCATGATAGTCAGGTTCATGATGCTGGCAACGCCGAAGAAGAACCCTGCCAGGCCGTAATATATACAGGTAACATCTCCCCCGATCCAGTGGTGGTTCCAGGCAGAGGCCACAGCCAGGGGGTACATGGTTACAGCTGCTCCCAGGTCTGTCACTGCCAGATTCACGCTCAGCAGCTCCGGAGGTTTCATCCTTGTTGACCTTTTGACTGCCATGATGATGACCAGCAGGTTTCCCATGATGGAGAGAACAGCTGAGAGACAGGAAGAGGAGACAGAGAGGGGAGGAACAGAAGGATACAGAAGAGTTTGAGTGGACGATGAAGTGAAAACTGTGTGAATGGAGATCTAACCAGTAAACACACATTTAAAAGCTATATTTCTTACATAGCTGACTGAATACAAAGAATGTGTCTCGACGTGAATCACACTTTCCCTCTCGTAACAAAAGCTGTAGGACAATTTCTCTGCAACCTATATCACAAACTCATCTGCATATAAAGGCCTTGACTGGGTCATTGTAGCTCCATTGAATAAGATGAAATGTGTTCATTAGTGAGCTTTAGAGGTGCTGGTATGCATTTTCCCTTTGGACCGAGCGAGGCTAGTATTTTTGTGTTTCCAGTATGTTTCCATCTTGCTAGCCCGTAGTTAAAAAATAACTTCAGGTATAAATTCTTTGTAAATTCCCACATTGTTACCCCATTATGTCACCACTGTTCTCCAGTAGGCTACCTACCGTAAGTGTAAAAGATTACAGAGTAACGTCGGAGTAATTACGCTGTACGCTGCGTGCAGTAATCTGAATGATTAAATAGTCTTAAGTCTTTGGGCTCACACCGTGGAGACCTTTTGCGTGAACGTGCAAACTGATTCCTGTCCGCACAACGTGATTCATTTAAGTGCACACACACGACACGAGGCTGCTCACAGCTTCCCCCGAGAGAGAGGCGCTCAAAGGGACGCATTTATATGGACTTAAGCAACACAGTATAGCTCCCGAGTCACCTTGAAAACACGTCACACATTTCAACGTAAGTGTGTCTTCTTAAAGTTTTAGATAAGGAATAAAATACTAAAAAGTTTACCCATCTCATTATCAGCCATAATTCATGAGTACATTCTCAGTCCAGTAATATACAGTAGTGCTGGAACTGTGCGTAAAATGGATTATGGAAAAGTATAATTTAGTTCTTTTGATTCTGTTCAAGTATCTTCATTCTGGGAAATAAATGAATTCAGTATAACAGTTTTTTTGACTGAGCAACGCATGGATGAAACGCTCCTGAGCGTTATGCCAGCTGTGTTATTTAATTTACTCAAACTTACGCGCAACTTTCCACTTACCTACAACCAGCAGATAACAACCTGCGCCGATGTCCACCGCTGGTGATAAAGTGGAGCTGTAGATATCCATTGGAGCTGTGGTCAGTAACAGAGGAGGAGGGTGAAATGGATAACAGAGAAGGATTGGCTCGTTTTCATGGGATGGAGAGAAGTCAAAATGTGCCGTGGTTGATGCGCTGCGGTGTCAGATCGGAGTCAGATCCAGCTGTCCTAGTAAACAAGAGGTTCTCTCAGAGCGCAGCGTGCTCCAGCTTCAGCCTGTAGCCTGTAGGGTGCAGCCATAAGGGCAGGGCTTCCATCCAGCGTCTCCATTGGCGCCGTGTGGCTGCACAAGACTTAAATAGTGAACGATGAAGAGGAGAGACACATCTTAACTACAGGCATATTACATTCTATATCACGGGTCGGTGCTAAATCACAACTGAATCCCCTTATACTTTATATTAAAACTTAAAAAATTATGTATCAAGAGAACATGAAAAGTATTAATTGTCAACACATTAATTAATTCAAATAATATCTTTGGGATTATGCTGCTGCTATCTCATAGTTTGCATGGTCCCAGTGCGGTATGGATAATCATGTTATTTATGGTTTGCATGCTGTATGATCTTCTAGAGCCAGAGGGCAGCTGCTTGAATGGGCCTCCTTCATGGTTATGTAAAGGTTGGGGCTAATATGAGTATTAATAAGAGTATAATCTTTAATGCCTTGGACTCAGTTACAACATTGTTTAGTTTGACTATTTGTATTTTGATATTTATTTTCCTGACTTATTTCAGAATTTAAATGTTTTCAAGTATGTAGCATAAACCAATACCACACACCATAGCATGTATTGCCCAAGCTAATTTGCAATGCCCGTTCTCTAGAGGAGCCTTTCATAAAAGAGGCCGTACAAAACACAAACTCAACAAGAAGTGCATACATTAAAAAAACAAAGCTCACAACTCAACAAAGAGAATACAGACAGAACAGTACAAACAGTAAAATATTACAGTAACTTCTTGTTCTGTCATTTTATAAGATTTAACTGTATACCACAATGCATCATGGGTCCAAAATAATTACAGTAGTTAACAGCATTTTTCCACAGTAACATATTGTTAAATGACAGGGCAGTTGAGTTGTGACTGTAGATTAGGTATATTACAGGTAACTACTGTTAAAATCAGGTTACGTTGCACGAGGTGGTTTGACAAAAGATTTTTGATAACAGAAGCAGAGGAGCAACAGTGTCCGTCCACTCATCCATAATAGCTAAGTTGACTGTAAATAGCTTGCACAATTAAAATGCTATTCCAAGACAGCAAAGTTGGTCAGCCAAAGAAGTGGGAAGGTGGATGAGAGGAAAAACAACTCAATTAATCCTCATGTCTCCTCTCTCCTCAGGCAATTATTGGACTTTTAATGGCTTTGAGAGTGGCATATGCAAAACATTAGAACTCTTCTCTTCCCCACAACAACAATTGTTGCTATTTAGCGGAATTTCGGGAGCAGGAACCGACCACCGACCACAGTCAGCTAGCACCGGCCGGGACGCCGGCACTGGGATGCTATACTGTAATTCTTTTTACAGTAATTAAAAGACATTATTGCAGGTGTTTACTGTAAATTCTACAGTCAATTTGTTACAGTGCAGGTCATGTTGTTTTGCCTAGGATTTGGGTTTTTGTTGGGGCGAGGGCTTTACATTCTACAAATAACAATCTGCACTCAGGGGATTTCATAGGCCAATTCATTCTGTGGGACAATATATTCATACATATATTGACTTCTTTTAGACCAACACCAAAATTGTATTCCTAACAGTGCGGAAGCAGCTGAATACCTGAAATGTGAAAAAAGTAATTTTAAAAATGACTTGGGTTGGGGTGGGGTGTCATTAGGCGACCTGAACTGCCATGGCCCTGTTGTCATGCAGGACAATTGGCAAGAAACTATTACCTTACTACAGGTCTCTCCAGTCAAATGTATCCAGGTTACTGCAGGGTTACAGCACTATAAAAGGCTTTGGCATCTTGAGAGCTCTGAAATCGCTTCCACCTTTTCCCTATAGAGGTGCCACGGATTGAGCTGGTTCACATCTGTCACAGTGAATTTAAACCTAAATGAATTACATGTATTGGGACTTCAGTTAGCTTTGTATCAACATGAACCATAGAAATAAAAAAATAAAAAAGACAGTTTTCTAATGAAGGTCATCTCACATCAGAAATGCCCAGCCGTTTGACACAATCAATCAAAGTGAAATAGTAAAAAAAGAAATGTCAAAAAGCCAAAAGGTTTTATCTTCAAGATCAAGAGACCAATTGGATTTTTTTCTTTGAGATGCTTTTAGCTTTTGAGTCACTGCATCATGGTTGACACCTGCAATAGAAAATCCATTGTGACGACTCAGTGACGCACACTTTCCAGACAGTCAGAAATTACGTTTGTGATTAACAGGCCGGTACAGGACAGAGCACAGATATAATAGATTTTACTGTGTGAAAGGGGCACAATAATACAAGGTTGTCAGAGTTTATAAAGCTTTTCTGTGATGAGAGTAGAAAGACATTTTAAAATGGTTAGTGGGCTAAATGTTTTTTTTTTTTTCTCCGAACAGTATTTCTATGTGAGAGGTGTTAATTGAAGTGTTGTTTGTGTGACATAAAGGTGATATAGCCAGTGGGTTGAGGGTCAAAACTATGTTAAAGTGTTAGTTTAACTTTGCATCAAAAAAAGAAGAGAGAGAGGTTCAATGTAGACTAAATATCAAGGCACACTCCACCTCTGCTCTCCTGACAGCTGTTGCCAAGAAATTCAAGCTGTGATAATCAACAGTGTTATATTAACAATAAATGAAATGACATGGTTTAAAGTGAAAGGTGTCGCTTGCCACAGAGAATTATCACCCCACTGCAGTTCCCCTCAGCTCTACAAAGTGATGTACTGTCTTTCAGCTAATTTTCTTGGTTTTCACTGCTTGCAACTTAACCTAACTACGATTACACTCACTCTCACCACTCTCATAGCATTGTTTTTGTAAGCAGGTAGCTATTTTCTGTAAAAATGCTGCTAAATCAATTTACACTACTTGACAAACAGCAGACAGACAGACAAAGTTAGCAACTAGCTGGTGAACATAATGGAACCTGTAGCAGCTAAAGAGCCAAACATTTCCCTCAGGAGTTGTCAGACACCAAATCAGATCCACAAGGAGAGTGAATATTAGACTTCCATTCGTCAGGTGACCAGAAACACAACTCTAAATAAATACTAATGTTGCTCAGCATCTGTGTGATTTGTAAATAGACAACTGTTAAGTTACTAAATGCCACTAACACATTATCACAATAAAATGTCCCATTTAGTTTGTATGCTTTGAAGATCAAGAATCCACTTAAAGATTAACTACACCCTCAAATTCCGCAAAAACAGGTGACGAAGACAATGACGACGGTGGAATACTTCCACAGGAGCACAATAGCCACAGAGAAGCTGAAGTCTACTCAATGCCAGGTGGGTATGCCTGAGCTGAGGTCCAAACAAGAATGTGTTACAAGGTGGAATTCAACATTTCACATGCTGAAACGGGTTCTGGCGTCTAACAATGATATCACATCTAATCCTTATCAGTGCATCTGTTGATGCTCTGAGCCAAGAAGAATGGTTATTATTTTAAAAGTCCATATTAGAGATGTTTATGAAAGGTGAATGGCAGTAAGAACAAAGTGAAGTCCATACACAACCAAATAAAACAAAGCATAAGAGTTACTGTTACTGTTACTGTTTTCACTTTGTTCAGTCTCCCCAGGGCTACTCCTGTGCTAGGGTCTGCAGAGAATAACAGCCCACCACCAGAGAGAGGGAACAGTAACAACAGGGAAAGTGACAGAGCTGGTGATTGTTCTTTGATGAAAGAGCAACAGGAGAAACCACAAGAAGTAATCCCTCAGCAGATGCTGTACTGGAAATAAGATCCGTCTTTTCCTGCCCCTTATCGAATACCCGCTGAGATGGTGGGAGACCAAGGCTACCCACGACTTGCCAGGGTGATGGCAGGGAGACTGTGTATCTTGCAAAATCAGTCCGTTCTGAAAGATTCTTCTCCAAAACTTAAGATCAGGCACTTAGTCTGTATTAATGCCAATCTGCACTAAAGACAATGAGTGACATGGTTGAAGAGGCCACTTGCAGACTTTTTTTTTTTTACTAGTGTTACAATTCTTACACAACTAAAACTGAAAGCCTTTACTGCAAGTTTTAATTGAGTTTTTATTTGTTATACGACACACTGTGTTCCGTTTCCAGTGTGATTTTTTGGATTGGTTTTGTGTTTTGGATCATTTGATATAAATACACGTTCAATACATTTGTAATAGTGTCTGATGTTTTTACATGATTTAACGTTTTTTCCAAACAATGAAAAATTGTGGTATTCTGGAAATAAGAAGCATGTATAATTAATTAAAATAATAATATGACATGCATGCATGCATACCAATCATAGGTCAAAACTTGCTAAATTTGGATGAATTATAAGCCAGAAGTGATACTAAATGTCTTGTTGTTCTGACCCCAAGTGACCAGAAAAATTTGTTATAATTTTGGAATCATGTGCCACAGTCAATATCCTTTTATATGTAACAATGCTATTCTTAGTGAGCAGCAGAGAACAGAGACAATGTAACACACAAATACAATTCTCACAATGAAACAAGGGGAGGCATAATGATGTGCTTTTATGTAAGGGGTGTGTAGGTGTATTATATTCCTGTTTCTGTACCAATTGGATACGACTGTATGTCTATAGCGTGAAGCCTTGTGTTGTATCGAAAATGAATAATCTGAGGAAACCATGCAGGGAGGTTTTTATTTTGACAACAGCACATTTCAATATGCAGAGAAGCAGGGGTGGGTAGAGGGATGTGAATGGGTTTTCAAAAAGGTTTTCAAAAAGTTATTACATTTTTTCCAGGCCATAATATAGAAACCCCTTCACATCCCTGTACTGACATTTGATTTTCTCTCAGTTAGACAGAAAAAGGTAGGTCACAGAAGTCAGCATGAACAAAGCAACCAGGAGGCAAGAACAAATGTGTGTTTGGATAACTGACTAATCTACCAAAGAAGAGATTTTTTTGTATTTGTGGGCTTTTTGGGCTCTGAACTATGTCTCTCGTTGTGAAAATCCTTTTCACCTATCCCCAAATGCAACATGTTTTCTCCACAAAATATCTTAGAAATCATATAACTAGTAAGAGCTTTAATTAGGAAGCCTTGTAGAGTTAAAATAGGATGTGCAATTAAGGCGTTGACATTCTGACATGGTAGTGATTTTCCTTGGAAAAGGTGCAAATGACTGGCGTGTCTTTTCTCTGTGGAGGAGAAAGTGTTTGACATTGCAATTATTCATGGTGTGGTCATAGTAACAAGCATAATTGTTTCTTCTATGATTAAAGGTCCCCTGTGCAGTCCTTGAGTGCTAGAGCCTGCAGTGATGTATTGTTTTGCTATTTGAATCGTGTTGTGCTCAAAGAATTTAAATGTTAGCCGGATAAACAGACTGAATGGTCATTTTTTCATTTCATTAACTCATCCTGACGTGGTCATGAACGTTAGGGAGTAGGGGTAGCAGTTGCTGGGAGCAGTTAACTAAATGTTTTTCACATTTATCAATGAAATATCTTTATTTAAAGACACAAGCATTTCATTGTTTAAAAATGGTTCAAAATGCCATCCACTGTTTTGAATCAGCCCTGAACCTGTGAGGCCAATGCTGACAGGGTCGACTGGCTGGGACCTGTCTACGTCATGAAATGTATATAAAAGAAGACTTTGATCAGTGCCCCCGTGTCCCCTGACCCACACACTAAGTAGCCACGAGGCCACGCCTCCTACAGTTGTTGTTCCCTCAGTTGTTGCACTTTTAAAATGTGCAGGTAGAGAGGGTTCTAGCTAAATTTCAAGGAGTAGTTACACTTTAAGAGATCATTCAGCTAACTGACTTCCAACTAACTTTCTGTTTTCCCCCTCCCTGCTGTTTTCTGTTTCTCTTGTTCTCTCTGTCTGTGAGCTCTCCTGCTGCAGTAGGCAGAGTGATCCTCCTCTGGTCCTTCACTCCATGACATCAGCCACTCACCTGTTCACTCATCAACACTAAAGGATTTAAACTCCGGCTTCACCTCTACTCTCTGCCAGATTGTTCAGTCTACTTAGTTGGTACAACTCTCAGATTATCCTTGTGTTGTTTGATAAAAGATAAAATGTGTTTCTTGTGCTCCAGGTCAACTACTCACCCTCCTGTCTGCTACCGCTCTGCTTTATCTACTTCTCACTCCGTCCTCTCCTCCAGCCAACCTGCTAGCTTTACCGACACCGCTATTCTGCAGCCAAAAACCTCCATCTCAGAGCCCTGGAACCCTCAGCCACATCTGGTGTCTGGCAAATGACAACTCTCTCAGGCCTCACCTCTTCTACCCACCAGTAAATATTGTCATATAGTTATAGTAATCCCTCTGAACATAATCTTGAACCACATATCCAATGTTGCCCACATTCCTATGACTCCATTCTTTCTTCTGTTGCATGAGCTGCAAGTCCACCAGAGCTGCTGGGAGAATCTATGGAGGAACACCACCCCATTTGGTATTTGGCCCATACTTTAAGTCATATTTTTCTGCTGCTGCACTAATCTTCCAACCAAATACTTTACCTTGGTGTTATGAATAAAAAAACATATTAAGTATTTGAACTCTCTTACCATTTCCATACTTTGACCAAATCATTTAAGCTGCATTTTATCTTTCCTTCTCTTTCAAGTAAAGACCATGTAGCATGACTTTTCACATTTTTTTCAATCTTTCAACCTTCAGAAAAGCACTCTGAATGCTATTAGTCAAATGCATAATGTTTTTCCTCATTTTCAAATAGCCCCATCATCTGCACAGAGCGATGATATCTCTACCAACAGTCATAAAAATATAATTCCTTGCGTAATACCATTAATATTATCATAATCACCTGACACCAACTTTAACCCAGAATAAACGATTAGACTGTAAGTCTAGAACCCAGTTATAGAGCCTTATGCCAATACTAATGTTATGCCTTTCAGTCAGCAGTCCTTCTCTCCACATGTAATAAGCTTTCTCAACATCGAAATGCACTATAGTTATGACCTCTATCATAGCAATTGCTTTTTCTGCCTCATTACTCACTCACTAAAGGATCTAGTGTAGATCTGCCTTTATTATAACCGGGTCTTTGCGAGGCTTTCCAAAAGATAGTACCAAAGCACTTTTCCAACGGCCAAGTATTCCACCATCTCTCGATATCTTATTAAACAGATTTAAAATAATTTCCAAGACTTCATCTGGCAAGTGTCTAAGCATAGCATGGCATAGTCAGTCAGATTATCTTGACTTAAATGATTTCTTAAGGCTCTGAATGCATGACTTCTTTCTTTTATAACATTTTTACTTTCATCATTCCACCAGGGAACCATTTTCTTTTCCCTTTCACTGTGCTCTTAGGAAAACAGCATGGAAGTCACTGCTCCTGCACAGCTTTCTACATCACCCTCCATCACTATTCTAGCTGTGGACTCAATACAATACTCTCAAAAATGTCCCCATTCAGCTTTAGGAAAACATTACTATTACATTACCTTCCTGGCTATACATTTCAAAATTCATAGACCAAAGTACACCATCATTCAGAGAAATGAGTGATCTCTGCTCAATTCATTCTTTAATTACTTCTCCATCTGTATGATTCTTTCCCCATAGATTATTGAGAGCATTAATGTCTCCACACCATATTTCTCTTATATCTATTCTTTCTGAGATCTCATTAAATATGCATTGCATTGCATTGCATAGCTTCTTTCAATGATTATAAAAATGTACTAATTTAACATCTCCTCTTGGACTACACATTTCTATCACTATACATTTGTACTCACTTGGCACACTTATTTTTCTATATGTTAGTATCCAATGTTACTCATCTGAATTGTTACTTATTTCTTAAAAACAATTCCTTATATCTGTGCACCAAGGTCTTGTGAAAAGTCACATACTGTTATATGTCATAAAAAAAACTGATTACAAAACTGTCTGCTAGGATTCCACCAGTAAACACCTAATGCTAATCTGTTCACATGTATGTATCAATAAAGACCTCAACTAAGACACTTTTCACCTCAAGTGAAATCTGTGAAAAAATATTAGTTGAATAAGAGATCATTTCAAGTTTGGAACACTCCCAGTAGACTTGTTATGGGGCTATAAATGTGGCTTCTTACACCACTACTTCTCTGATGTGCATCCATATGCTTTGTATGTTGCAAACAAAATATTAAATACAATGCATCCACACTAAGCCCTGCCCCACCTCCTGATTGAAAATGAAACATTCTCAAGCTGACACTTTGGCCCCAGTTTCAATCAGCTCTGATAATGGCCCATTATGTTCAGTATGTCAAATAATACGCAGTACCATGTGTTAGACATAAATGAGACCTTGGAGTCTCTTAATCGCCCCATTAATGGCAACATTTCTGGGCTCATGTAATTATGTTGACAGAGCAAAACAATACACTTACCGGTAACCACCTTCATGCCAACTGATACTGCTTTTATCTCCAGTCGCTAAATATGAGGCTACAACCAGAAAATGGTTAGCTATAGCTTAGCACAAACTGTACTGTAAACAAAGAGAAAGGGCTAGCCTGGCACTGTCCAAAGGCAAAAATAATTTGCCCAACAACACATATATTATGTATGTAAAAGTATAAAAATTGTTGTGGTAACATAATTAGTCAAGTAAATACCCCTAGGTAAAACTACAAGCTTTTTTTTACACTTAGATTTTTGTACAAATAAAAGGACATGGCAGACCAAGGGAAATAGACCACCGGCGCCTTTTGGAACAAAAACAGTTACAAAGACATTTAGCTTAGGAATTCATTCATCCCTTCAAATTGCTCTGAAAAAGCAGAGCATGCAGTGTTTTGAAGCAAAGTCACAACTGTTTTAATGCCCTTTCAGTGAACATTCAAAGTGCATTCAAAAGGTGAAATTGTTGATTTTGAAATAGGTGCACACTATGCCTAAGCATAATTTACAGCCAAATAAAAGTCCCAGACAAGTTTTTTCAAATTTGAGACAAACTCCTCATACGTTTGCAGATACTCCCAATTTTTACATGTTACAGTGCTTAATGTGATAAATGCAAATGATAAGCACTAATTGATTATACGTTAAAGGAGTCTAGGTAGAAGAGTAATGACTGCTAATGGATTGTGTTTCAATAAACTTCCTTATGTTAACTTAATCATGAAGGAAATAAGTATTCACTTGGACTGTTGCATTTAATTGACAAGTATTGACCTCATGTTACTCTTAAGGCAAAAGTCTTCCAGTTCCGATGTAATTTGTCAACACAAGAGCATTTCAGTGGTTAACAGATGTGTGTTCAGGTTATTCAGGCACTCACTTGTGCATATGACTAATTTGTTTGCACTCCCCTGTGGTGCATGACTATCTATCCCCTCTGATTCTTTGTGTAGAACAGATAACCTATGCTGCCCACATTATCTGAATCATTCCTCCCTTCAGTCTAGCCATGTTCTTGTTCTATTTTTTGTTATTATCATAAACATAGCATAATGTTGTAGAAAAAACCAAGTCATTATATTTTATAGCAAGGTTCCTTCTCATGTGGAAGAATCCATTTTTATGTGACAATTGTAAGGTTTGCATAATGATAACAGATGGACGAAAAAGGCGGACCATTGTACTTTTAGTTTCTCCATTTGTCAGGTCCAGAAGTCACTTATATGTTTGTGCCATGCACATATAATTCAAAGCTGACTACCATTTTCTACCAGTTGACCTCGAGTTAAGCATGTTGGGGCATAGGATGGCTGGGCAATTGGGAAACTAAGTTCACCACAGAGATACACATACAGTCAGTTGGAGGCCAAGGAAAGGTCACGCTCACAAACAAAAAATAATATTTCTACATCTTCTTTTTCTGTCTCTCATTTAGGAATTGCTCTGCTCTTTAGAAATAAAATCCATACTTTCTGCTTCTTGTCCCCCCTTTGATCTCCTAGCTTGGTTCTGAAAAACTGCTAAAGAGCAAGCTCAGTGTTATTTACCACATTTTGAGAAATTTGCTGAGAGTTAGATGAGATGACTGGAACCACTCTCATGTTTGTATGTTAAATATGTAGTTACTGCCATCAGCCGGTTAGCTTAGCACCAAGACAGGAAACAGGGGGAAACAGCTTACACAAAAACAAAGTCTGGCACATAGTCACTTGTAAAATTTTGCAACATTTCATTTTTAAGCTTAGTTTTTTGTACAGAATAAACAAATGCAATATAATGTTTTCTAAAGGTGAGCTAAAGTAAGTGCAAGAAGGTGGATTTTGTTACATTTGGACAGAGCAAAGGTAGCTGTTCACCCCTATTTCTTTCTCCTAAGCTAAGCTAACTGGCTGCTTGCTCTAGCTACATATTTACCATATAGACATGAGAATGGTATTGATCTTCTCATCTAAGTCTTGGCAAAAAAAAATAAAATAGATGAATTTCCCAGATTTTCCAAAAACGTCTATTTCTTTCTTATCAACTTAAAAAAGGAGTAAAATAAGGCTGTTCATCACATACAGGATTATGACAAATGAATCATCGCACTCCCGGACTGTCTGCCAGGAGCTCCCATTAGACCCACACAGGTTTCATCAGTCCCATTTCCAAAAATGGTGGACTCAGAACTTTTGACCATTGTGCCTTCTAGCTTCCCTCCTTCAGCAGGTGAATTAGCCTGATGAGAACAACAAAACATCAGTCTCTGGCGGTGCAGGAGCTTGTGCCAGGCGGTATGCTGGAAGATGAAATATATGAAAGGGTTGTATACAGTGGCGCTCTTAGCAAAGAGACATGGTAACAGGGTGAGGAATGGAGTCATGTCGCCCTGCTCCTGGGAGTGAAACATACTCCAGAAGCTGACAGCCACGTAGGGGGTCCAGGCAATAAGGAATCCTGTACTAATCATCACAGCAATCTAAAGTAAGAGGAGCAGATGAAAGAACAGGGGGAGGCAAGGAGGAAAAAAAAGAATAAAACAGAGGGGTGTGCGGAAGATGGGAATTCAGTAAAAGAGGCAAGAGGGGTTGGTGAGAAGAGAAGGATAGAAAGGAGAACATTGTTAAACAAAAACAAACCTCCTGTTGCAATATAAAGCTCTGCTGGAAAGGGTTTTATGGTGTGATGTAGTGAAAAATCTTAACGTCATATTTTATGACCTGTATGCTGATTTTGTGAAATTGTCTTCTACTGTATGTATCGGTGGTAACAAGTCAGCCTCACCCCAATTCCCCACTTTAGTTTATAAAGAGTTATACATTCCAACATTGACTATTCTATATCATCAATATTCTCATCTTCTCATCAAGGGATATTAAGTGATCAAAGGATATTAAATGAGTAATTCATATGTGAATATGTATTGCAAGTAAAAATTGTTAATCTGTCAGTGATTTTTATGTTTGGGGCTTTACTAAACTTACACAGCACATGCTTGACTAACCATCCAAGCCAAAGTAGGTAGTTCTTATCACGCTGATATGTGTTCAAGAATTCGTTTTTCTAAAAAGTCTGTTTTTAATTAGTTATTTGATGCTATAAAAACAGGGTGTCACATCATGATTGACAACTGTGAGTGGCTCAGGTGTCTCCATAGGCAGGAACTCGACACCGCGGCTCCGCAGTGAATCAATACTGCACAGACTCTGGGTGTAACAGGGTCTGCATAGTGTTTGATTCCACTTCTATAAATCCAGTAAATCCAACAAAAATCTAGACAATTAAAAAAGAAAAAATAGATGGTCACAGCCATCATTCCTGTACGCTTGTCAGATTATATGCTTTGCAGGGTTCTGCAATTAAAAACACACATCCACTGTCTTTAGTTAAAATTAAGGGCTGAGGCCTTTTAAACAATATCTGCATTGCACAAATTATGTTGTGTAAGGATTCATCTTTTATGGGAATGTTCCAGACAATGAAAGAAAACTGAATGGACAGTCAAAACAGCATTGATCTTATACTTACGAGAGTGATTTTCTTCTCCACATTGCCATACTGAAAATCATTGCTTTGGATGGATTGGTAGGCCCTGTGTAGCTTCCAGGCAATGCCAAAATAGGTGAAGAGGATGACCAGACAGGGAAGGAAGGTGCACAGTACAGACAGAGTCATGATGAAGGTGGAGTGGTTTAGGGACTCCCCGTAGCCAGTCCAGTCTATTGAGCAGGCAAGTCCAAACGGCTCCGGCCCATAGCTGCCCCAGCCCAGCAGAGGAAACAAAGCCCACAGGCTAGCATACAGCCAGATCCCACTGATCACGATACTGATGGTTCTCCTCTGGAACTTGATACCTGTGCACGGACAGATTTTAAATATAGTTTAGTATGTCAACAATATGGCACTATTATGATAGTATAGATACTGCACAACTTTGCATTAGTATACTGTATGCTAACTCTTGTGTTATGTCTTTTACATCATAAATCATAAGCAGCAACTACTAGACAGCAATTGTTTCAGTGGCACAGCATGTAATCAGGAGTCTGATACATGCTAAAGTGATAAGGGTGCAGAACCATCATAGTTCAGTCAGAGACACTTAAAGGAATTGACTGTTGGATTTAGCAAAATAAAGGTTCTGCTCTTTGAGTGAAGAAGAAGACTAGCAATGAGGATTCTGGGAGAGCTAACCCCCACACAAACATGAACATTAAATTAAATCAACAATACCAAAAGCTAAGCACATAAGGAGGAGGTTCTTGGAATAGATGAGGGAGCTGTAGGAGCAAACAGTGCTGGCATAAACATACATAGATAGATTGTATTAATCCCCAAGGGGAAATTGCAGTGTTGCAGTAGTAAAAACGAACAAAAACAAGCATCAACATAACAAGAAAAAATACAATTAACAAATAAATATCTATCTGTACAAATCAGTGAGTTATCCATTGCCGTTCAGGGGATAAGTGACCTCTCCCAACTCAGAGGAGAGTCATTATATACAGATATCACGGTGGGCATGAATGACTTCCTGTAGCGGTTCTTATTACAGCGGAGTTGCAGGAACCTCCCACTGAATGTGCTTTGCAGTAGGTTCAGTAGTACAGGGGATATGACTTATTGTCATCATTTTGCTGAGCAGTTTGTGCAACATCCTCCTCTCCATCACCACCTCCAGGGGCTCTAGAACAGTCACATGAACCAGCCTTCCTAATCAGCTTGTTGAGCCTCTTAGTGTCACTGGCCCTGATGCTGCTGCCCCAACAGATGTCTGCCAAGAAAATTGCACTTGCAACAACAGAGTGGTAAAAAATATGCAACATCTTGCTGCACACGTTAGAGTGCCTGCTCTTTCCCTTTCTGTAGACAGCATCTGTGTTGCACTGAGTTCACATGCTCATAAGAGAGACTTCTGACCGAGGACATACGTATATCACTACCCTAGATAAAGCTAGGAGCACTCAGTCATCAACAGAACAGAGTGTTATTTTTGAGTAATACCAGTGGATGTTTAAGCTCTGTAGGTACTCACAATAATCAACTTTTTAAAAAACATTTGGTTCAAAGCTCCCTTATGTTTTTACTGGCATTAGCATATAACTTGCATCCTAATAGTGTACTGATCAGCTACAAACACATCGAATTGCACTGATAAATAACAATCCCCAGCAGTCAAATAAAGTGCATACTGGCACAAACCATGACCATTATCATGACAGGCCACAGCATGGGTGACAGGTGTGATTTTGTTCATTTCATTATATTGTTTTTATATCTCCAACTAATGAAATGTCACGAAGGAAATTCTCAGCAGCATAACAATATAGTATGAGATAGATACCAACATGCTGTAAATGAAGGTTTTTGTACATTGGGTGAGGAAATGAAAGTCAACATATTTCTGTTTATAAGAATGATATGTGGGATATCATATTATGCTTTAGACTGGTGAACATCTGGATCTCAAGTCACTTGTGGAGGCACTTTCAGTATTGTGATTCACTATGGCTACACTGAGTGCTCAAACCTGCATATAGTAATCACTCTCACTGTATGCAACAAACTGTCCCGTACCTAGTTTTGTCTGCCAGTTTCCACCCACTTAATTACTTGTATGGACTGATGTGCTTACAAATCAATTCATTTGACTTTATTTTGCATCATTTATCATCTTAACTGCATATATTATATACAAGTTTAAGAACCATAGTCACAATACTAAATGTAATGCTTTCTTGGTAGGAGAAAGATTTAAAGAGATTTCTTATTTGACAGAAGAAGCATAAAAGCACAGCTTGTTCAGCAAGCTTAACAAAGTATCGACTTGGAGTTAGTCAAGCTATGGCAGATCACTAAATCATGCGTGTAAAGATCAATCATATATGGTCCATTTGACTATATACTCTATTTTGAAATATTTTCAGTCTCATCAATAATCCTTGTCAATACACCGTTAAGGTTTATTATAGATTATAATCTGGAAGGTTCATAGGTAATAGTTTAGGATCTGGTTAAGAGAATTAAAGACTTTATTGACCATTTGATGTCCATTTGATCCTTAACATCTGAAAGTAAATCCCTGTGACCTCTGATAAGATTGATTGCTTTAAACATTGATTTCTCTCTGCCATCTGGTATTCAAAGAACTGCTGAACAGCTCTAATATAAATCCTATATCCTATAAATCCAATCTGAAAGACTACCTGTCTTTGGTGGACTTCCTGTAACCAGGTACCTGACCATCCCCATAACAGCCAGAGTCATGATGCTGGCTATGCTGAAGATCATGCCCATCAGGCCGTAGTAGAGGCACGATTTGTCACCTCCAATCCAAGCATGATTAAAAGCAGAAGCAATGGACAGAGGATACATGCTGAGGGCCATGCCAATGTCCGTTACGGCCAAGTTGACCGTCAGCAGCTCGGGAGCTTTGAGCAGGGCGAGGCGGCGAGCTGCGCTGACCAGGACTGCCGCATTCCCCGAGATAGACAGGACGGCTGCAGGAAAGAAAGGGATGTAAGAAAAGTGGCATCTCAAAACAGCACATTTGACCTCATTATCTCACCCCCATTCATGCGTTCATAGTTATTCATGGTGGTTCTTGACTTGACGTCTTCCAAATTCTGAAGCTGCTCTCACCCTTTCAGAACAAAAATCATTAGAGCATGGAGTGTAATTGCTCAGTGATCATAACGTGCTTACACAGTGCATGTTCTTAGCAGACAGGGAAGGAACCTGGTTTTCTGCTGTTGTAACTCTTCTAGTTGAGGTTTAATGTGCTGTGTATTCTGAGATGTGATTCTTTACTGCACTGTTCCACTGAGCTGCGACTTCAGCACTTGTGATCCAGTAAATTGAGCAATATTTTCTGAACTCCGTCGCTCTGGGTTTTTCTCCTCCCTCAGGCCCGACTGGTGCAGACACCAAATAGTTTGTGAAGTGTAGATGTTTGTGAGATGGTTAGACTGGGACCAATGATCTACTGTACTGTTTCCCTTGGGGAGCTCATGCCACAACAGGCACATTATACAGCCACTTCACTATGTAAGTTAAACATTTTAACCCTAACCAAACGTTTCTTTTCACATATAAATAGGCTATTGTTTGTACAGATATTGTATAAAAAAGCATCCATATAATCTCGAATCTCTACACGTGATTACTGTAAAATAGGTAGAATTTCTTTACCTTAGTAAGAGCCAGGCTAGCCATTTCCAGTCTTTGTGCTAAGCTAAGCTAACTGGCTGCCGGCTGCAGCTTCATATTTACTGCACAGCCATGAGAGAATGGTATCAATCTTCTCATTTAACTGGCAAGAAAGCGAATGAACGCATTTACCCAAAAGAGCTCACCTTAATAGCTTTATGCTGAGAAAAAGAAAACAGTCACACATAAAACAAATCCCAACCAATTCAATCAATAAATACCTGTTGAATAAAACTGCCTAATAGGATTAACTAATGCTCAAGTCATAGAAATCGTGGTTTTCCCCAAATTCACCACACGTTGTGCATTTTTATGCATATTTAACTAAAATGTTAATACAGCATTCCTCTTGTATATGGACTAGGGCTAGTATTGAGTACATTTATTCATAATGCCATGATACACTCTAATCATGTAGGGTTTCACAAATTTAGAGGGAATCTTATCTATAATTTTAAGCAGGTGTCCACTGACGTGTGACGGATTACATATACTTTTAATTTAACCCTTTGCAGCAAAGTGTCTACAGTACATGTGATTCTAAAAAATTAAAAAATATTGGACCATTTATTCTATAAGAGAGATTGGTTTACATAATATGTCTCTCTTACATAAGGTTGTAGAAATTTGATTGATACAACATGAAAGTTTGTGGTGACGTGGTCATTTGTAAATAGTACTTTTAATCTGTGGAAAAGCACGAGGTTTATGTCCCTCAGTAGTCCTAATGGAATTGTGTCTCCCAGAGCAACCTTGACACGGTGTTCTGCATTCATAAACATTCTGTCATCATCATAATACAACAAATGCACATTTTTCTATTAGCTGAAATTGTGGGAACTGATGATGATTTTGTACATAATAGATTCAGTCAAGTAATAGCTGCAAATGAATCATCATCTTTGAAAATGTTCTTTGTCCATGTTGAATGTGATTATTTTCCTTGCAGTGAAATATGATGCCTGGACATGCAAATCAGTTAGGAAACCGGGAAAACTGACATTAAATTGCTTATTGATAAGCACTCATCAGGAAGAATAGGTGGGAAGAAACAGAGAGATGTTTAATGAATAGTCAATATAAATGCTATTCATATGAAACGTGTCCATTGTACAAGAGGCTCTGTTGAGAATTTCATGTTTTTCTTTTTAGGTTTTGTACCATTAGTTTACAGCTCAAGCCAAAATATTATTTTTTAGTAATGGGCAGTGAAGTGTCCTCTAGGTGAATCAATTTGAACATTTGCGCACATAACTTATCACTGACTATTCCTCTGATGCCTGAAGGGTTTTGTAAAAATAAGATTTATCATCCAACAGCAACATTTCTCTGTGGTTAATGAGGCCCAGCCATCACTTAGACAAGCTAGCAAACAAACTAAAGCAGAATGCCTCAAAACAGAAAGTTAGATTTTTCAAAACTGCAGATGACAAATAGTGACTCTTCTTTACTGGGAATATTCCAATGTTGATATGAAGGTCATATTTGTGATATTTAATTTGAAAAACAACAAAGGATGAAGGAGAAATGAAACATATGTTAATGTGATAAAAGCATTGAAAACCAAATGTACCATAATGGAAAGCTCCAATGAAGAAATCAAATATACATAAACAAAAACCTTTCATATGCTGTCTTGCATTTGAATTTCACCCCTCTTCACCTGAAGGCTTTTGACATTTGCATTACTGGGTGACATTTACATCTCTGGAGATCTCCAAGTGTGTGAATGGTGTGTGTGTGTGTGTGTGTGTCTGGTGTGTGTCACTATACTGTATTGACATTAACAAAATCTGTCTGTCTTTATTCATATGTGGCTGAACCAAAGTAAAAAGATTAGACTCTTAAAACAAATCCTTTTCATTGGATTTTAACTGAGTCTGCTTTCTTAGTCAAATCATTAATGGATGTTTTGGGGCACAAGGGGGACAGAAAAAATCGCAAGCTGACAGATACACAGCCAGATGTCTGATGTGTTGGCAGACACGTACACCCAGCAGACTGCGAACATTAGAATTAATTTTGTCTTTCTGATCACCAAATGAATGTTACTCTATGTCTACTGTATTTTTTGTTTTTTTTGTTTTACACCAAATTGTCTGGTTCTTTAACAAGTCACAGCCTCCACTATGTTCACTAGCCACTTGCTAACTCTGATGCTGGGCAGCTAGTGTTGTTGCTTATATGGCAAAATAATGTATTATCAATGTTAAGTAATGGCAATTAGTGTTGTGCAACATTTCAATGGACTAATATTCACAGTAGCTTCTTTTCTTCATGTTTCATGCTGCAAAACGTTTTACTGGCTAAAGCGTCCAAGTGTTATTACCAGATGTCTCCAGTAGGGGGAGCGCATAGATTTTGATACATTGGGTGACGCAGCTGCAAACAAGATCTGAGGAAGGTGTGTCTTGATTCTTTGACACGAAATACTCCCCTTTTCGGGTATGAGTCCCTGTTAAACAAGTTTTATGTATATTAGTGAGATTGGTTAATATCTGCTTGTTAAGGACACAATTTGTCTTTTAGCATGCTTTGTATTGTGAAGTAAAAAGTAGCTAAGTAGCTTTCCCGAACGCTAACACTTCCCACATTGAAGGTAAAACGATGCAGCTAGCTGTTGTTGCAATGTGTATATTACCTTACTGTAGTCAGAGAGTTAGCATACTGTTGGTAGGTGGACTACTGTATTACTGTAGTGTATTTAGAAGGAAGCCAGTTAATATTTTGTGCATTTTGTTGCATTGGTTTATTTAATATATTGGACATTGTAGTTTGCATTGCAGCTTGCCAGTAGACCACTTTCACACCAGACAACTTGACTTGTCAAAGCAGGAAAAGCACAGGTGGACTTAATAACATTAATGATGGCTGCATTCTGTTTAGGAGAAACAGTTTAAGGGCTCTGGGCTCACTGGGACACTTAATGGAATGGAGCCATATTTGATGTTATTACTTACACAGGTGCTTTTTCAGTATGACGGCATATCACTGCCAAAACCCACGCGGGCAAATATCTTTAATCAAGAGCATGGTCTTTCAGTTTGAGAGCAGTCTTTATTGATTTCATGTTTAGGTTTTTAATACTCTCTCTCAAAACCTTGCTCTCGCATTAAAAATGCCCCTGCTTGCACTTTGATTTTCTCTGCTTGTGCTCAAACTGGATGCTTGCACTTAGATTGTTGCTGCTTGCACAGATTTTCTGCGCTCTCTCTCTCAAAATGCTGCTCTTGCACTCGGCCTGCTTCTGTGTGCTTGTGGATCTTCTGCTCTTGGATTTCTGCTGTGCACTTGGATTTTTGTTGTGCAATATGCCTGTCGAAATTCCCCAGCCAATAGGATGCCAGCTGTAGTGTTAACCAATGAAATCAGCGCTGCCTCTTTGAAGCTTTTCTTCTTACAGAGTCCTGCATGGGTGGATACTCTTTAACCTGCTTCATTTACTTGCTCCATGGCTCTATTATATGCAGAATTAATTTATATGCCAGCGACTGTGCTTTTTCTTTTACTGTAACACTTAATATTATATACCGTAGACCAGTGCCCGTAGTGTTTATTTTAGTGTAACAGCTAGTAGCCGTATAACACACCGACGGAAGGCCGGTGAGGAAAACGGTGTAAAAAGCAACGTTGTAAATTAAAAAAAACTGCGTATTTTTACTCCGTTTTATCTACCAAGAACGTGTAACAGCTGACGACATTTGCCCCCTTTGGCTTTCCATAGGTTTTCTCCTCGCAGGCTACAATATTGCTCGCGCGAGCAGAAATAATGTGTGTGCACGACTGTTTGAGTTGCGCGCGAGGATATCAGCAGTGATATGCCATCATATTCCTGCTTCGACAAGTCAAAATAATATGCCTCGGAAAGGGTTTATTCCTGTACTGAAATCCGTTTGTCTGTAATAGTTGTTTCGATATTCCAGTCATTACAGACATGACCTGAGGAAAGTGTGTGTTGTGTGCGGGCTGTAAAACCAAAACACTGTCCTGATAGAAGCTCCGAAGTACAATTTTGGATAAACCCAGCTGTTGAGTGAACGTAGGCCTTTGTTCCCAATGACAGATGATCCTTATTTTACCCCAGATCTTCCCACAATGGCTGGTGGACTGATGCTCTGCGTGGGCAGAGCACCTATTGTGGTTTATTTCACGATAGCACCATGAGCAGCAACACCAGCAGCAGAGGAAGTGAAGTGATGGAACTTCACTTTGAGGTAATGATTTATTTTACACACACACACGAGAAAAACAGAGTTTGCCAGCGCTACCTCAACAATGGTTATTTAATTCTCATTCCATTCATTATCACAAATGCAGATGGTGCCCATTTTGGATGACTGTAGCATATGACAAGGTAGAGTGCAGTTCATAAGTAGAAGAACAGTAACTCATTTTTCACTGAGTGCATTTTCATTACTGCCATGGTTTTGAATCTTGGGCCATATTAGCTTCTTCAATCGGATCACTGGTAATGGAAAACAAGACTGCCAATACAATTTTTGCATTGCTAAAGTGAGACGTTTCTTGTATTTGATCTTGTCGGTCATCATTACGTAATTTAACATCATATTTTTGGTGTCTGGAACCATAAACTGTATATAAAGAAGGGCAACATGTCTTCGCTTCTTCTCACTGTACACAAATGAAGCTAAAATATCCCATATCCATCATTTGGATTCCATGCAATAGTGATTTGCGGTATTGAGGTCCTGCCCATGCATCTGCCCAAACCAATCACGAGCACACCACAATCAAATCACAGTTATCAGTCATGACATCACACCCCCTTTTTATAGCATGAAATAACTAATTAAAACCCAAACTTATCAGAACACTTGAAAACACATTAGCGTAATAAAAACAAATTAAATTGATAGAAACCATATTTGTGTAAAATATATTTGACGTGTAGATTGATTTTTCAATTTGGCCAAAGTCCCGTCTGCTAACATAGAGGGGGCGAGGTTTTTGACCTATACTGCAGCCAGCCGCCTACGTATGGAACCAACTCCTGCAGAGACCTGGATAAGGTGTTTAAATTCCACAGTTTCCTGGCTCCTATCGGAGCATATCCAGGTTTCTCAAAACCGAGATAAGTGCTCATCCATGTTTCTGAAACCAGGATAATGTGTTTACATGCACAGAACATAACTGGGATACATCAAAAGCCAGGTCATAACCAGGATACTTGTGCACATGTAAACACATTTGTGTATGTGTAGGCTCTGTATTTCGGCACATTTGATCTTCACTCAGCTCAAAGTAACACTGATAGATGACAAATCAACCTCACAGTCATCATTTCATTAAAAATACAATGCACCGTAGACAGCTACTGCACTGTAGCTGTAATAGTGTGATATAAATGAATGCAACTAAATATAAAGTGAATGAGATACAAAGCTTTTATTTTCAGGTGTGAAAAAGGAGCCACATATCTGTTGATGAAATGAAATAATATCATCTTAAATGTTATTCAGTGTGTTACTGTTTGGTACGAAAAGTCAATCATGTCCTTTTTTGTAATCCTAAAATATTTCCACGACAGTCAACATGATACGACAATGAAATAAGTAAGCAGTGTACTTACCAATTACCAACAAGTACATCCCTGCCCAAAAATCAACCGTAGGTGACAGTTTAGAGATGTATTTATCATCCATGTTTGTCCAGTCAGTGGTAAAAACAGACACACAAATTACTTCCAGTAGTGAAAAAAACACCTTTTAACAGGTTCTCAAATCTACTCCTAAATGTATCTGAAATGTTTCCTGCCAGGCCTCTCTTAGACTTTCTGTGCGATTTATCATCCGACACCTAATATACAAGCATGAAAACCCACCACATGGACAGTTCACTGTACGGTACAATACATAGTGGCACAAACGATGGACAGACCCTGCTACATACACAAGCCACACCAACATACGCACAGTTGCAGCCACACACAAGCACACACACCTACCCACACCCACTGGTAATGCCCTTTATGATTACTAACAATCACTTCACGGCACTTTTTTCTTTCATCCCTCAGAACACCACTCCACTTACACGTGCGCACACGCACGCACGCACACGCACACACATTTCATCTAGAATAGCCAGAGGTAATTACACAAAATGATGTAGGCTCTGACAGAGTGTGGAAAAGGTGATTCATCACTTATCTCTACTTTATTATTATTATTAGTTTATTTGTAAGGGATAAGTACAGAGAAACATTGACAATTGCAAAATGCTGTGTTTGATGTACTGTACACGTGCATATAGTCCCTTTTAAAAAGCAGCAACATATTGTCTCTAACATTAATTAATGAATCAAATGTAAGTTACTTAAAATTAAATTAGGCTATACTCACTGCGCTTTTTCTAACCTTAATTATAAACAATGATAAAGGAACAGAAGCTTTGTTGTCTATTATGCTCTCAATTGTATATTGAATTAAATATAGGATAGAATAGGATTATTATCTTACTCCATGGGATTTATGGTGCAAACTAGGCCACTGTCTGACCATGAATATATTGTGTGTTGTGTGTATTGTCATGTGTGGGTGCATCTTAGTGCAAGGGTCAAGGTGAATTACAATGTGCTTTTTGTAAGCACTCATCCATCACATTGAATTTACAACTTCTGCATTTAAAAGTAGGAATGCTGTACATAGACTGCGTAACATGAATCCTCTTCGTGTTTTGAGGACATCTGTTGTACTGACTGCAGGGATATCTGAACTCTTGACCCTGGTTAATATACGTAGCCCGCAGCATATGCAGCAGTCTTTTCCACATTAACACGAGTCATCTTTGCACCTCTTTATGTGTGAAAAGGGCAAAGAAATATCATGTAAATGGTTGAGGGTATAACTGCTGTGACCATGTACAATTTTCACATTGCCCTATATAGTCATATGCAACAATTTTACTTGGAGCTAGAAAGGAGCTACAAAAGCAGACAATCTTTATGGCTCATAGATATTTTTCAAGAATTTCTATATGTTAGTCAGTTAGACAGGTGCTATTTACATGAATGTGTTAAAAGCAGCAGTCACTGCTTTACACAAAATATCCGACCTTGTTAATGCAGTGGGTTGAAGGTGGGAGAAGGGAATGCTTTGAGCCTTTGAGCAGATCTAATAGGGCAGAAATTGACTAGTGGCAAAGGTGGCATCCTGTGAGAGTGCCATGTTTAAAGTCACTGAGCTATTTATGACCCATTTTAAATGTTTTCATGTCTGGGAGGATTTCATGGCTATGTGCTGGATTTTATGCACCTGTTAACAATGGCTGTGGCTAAAATTACTGCACTCAATAATTGGTAAGAGTGTTTTCACTGCCTTTTGGCCATATAGTGTGTATATATAAATGGAATAAAACTGCAGTATGTGAATGCACAAAAAGCACACTTAACTAAACATTTTAAAAACATCTTAAATAAACTAAGCCAATTTTAAAGTGGCAGGAGGTCAGCACACTGCAACATATACATGAAGAAAACATCTTCACCGCTTTGACTACATATATGTTACATTTAGAAAACAAATGCAAATGAACTAAACACAAGCAAACTGAGAAACACATGAACCAATGTGACAGTGCATATACACCACATAGGAATGCAAATACAGAAAACGCCAGAAATGACAAAAACACTGCAGGTAATTGGTGTAGTAAAGTAAAGATCGCAGTTTTCCCCCCAGTATAATACAATTATGTAGTGGAGTTCAAACCTCAGATCACTGATTGGTCAGAGAGAATGGTCACTAGAATACATTAAGGGGGTATTACCTTGTACCAAAAGTCAAGCCAAGCCATACCATGCAACAGTGTTGTAGTACTCGAGATCGGTCTTGGTCTTTTTGAAGGTCTCGGTCCAGTCTCGGACTAAGAGGACTCAGGATTTTATTTCAAGACCAGTCAAGACCACAGCTGTGGGGATATCACTATCATGTCTGCAGAGGGTCCCTGTGCTGTGGAAGACTTCCTGCCCAGTTCCTGTTCCAAGACTCCGCCCCAGTGGAGCCAAGGACTACAGACCTGTGGCACTGACCTCCCACATCATGAAGGCCCTGGAAAGACTCGTCCTGGAGCAGCTCCGGCC
>JAVQJD010027584.1:0-25696 GCA_036023655.1 Nannoperca australis | reverse complement strand
CCGCTGACTCCGGCGGGAACAAGCTGTGGTGGTTGTTGGAGTTGGATGGCTGGGGTGCTGGCATCCCGGTGCCAGACGCCCCGGCTAGCGCTAGCTGCTGCCATGCTGGAGGTGCGTGGATAGGGGTGCCGTAGTTACTGACTGAAGCCAGCTGCTGTGGTTCATTGTGAGCCATCGGGGGCAAAGGCATCCCAGTGCCGAATTCCCAGATTAAGGCTGGCCAGCAATGTGCTGGAGGTGGTCCTGTTTTTGAAGATCATGGTGGGAGAAGGAGGAGTCTGGAATTTCAGAGCTGGGTGATCCATCTGCGAGAGGAAATGGTGTTACGTGAGGGTGGATGGAAGTTGCTGAAGCCCTGATGTTCTTTCCTCTAGCTGAAAATACCGGTCTTGCCTTCTGATGCTGTTTGTCCTTCTGCTATCCTGCTGGAGGACGTGGGTGAACCAGCCCTTTAATGGCGGCGCTGACATCACGGCGTTTGTCGCGGGTGTGCGTGGGGACGTCACCTGGAAGCGCACTGGTGTAAACAGAGCGGCATGACCGCTAACTTGAGTGTTGAAAAGTTCAGTGGTATTGTCCCTTCTGTAATTTAAAGTTAATTGATGAGTTTCCACTAACCAGTCAGAGTTTTTTAAAGAAGGCCAGACAGTGGGGGCCAAGTTGGAGCGTGTTGGCGAAGAACCGGGTACGGGAAGAGAGGTCGGCGTTGCACTGGTGGGCGAAGGAGTCGGGGTATCGTGGCAGCGGCGGCGGCGGCGATATTCTGCCCTTGCAGTCCCTGTCCTCCGATGAGGATGCTGAGCTGAGAGGCGAGGATGGTTTGTAGTGGTCTGTCATGTTGAGAAGAGATGAACCGAGTGGGATATGGACCCAGGAAGAGACAGTGTACAAACTTTCTGAACTCGCCCGCTTTCTGGACGGCTTTTAGGCTCATGGAAAGAGGGGTCTCGGGCACTGATGCGTTGGAGCAGTGTCCGCTTTTGTTGCCGTGTTTGCTAGCGTGGATCAATGGAAACTTGGAGCGTGGAACAGGACATCGTCCGACGGGGAGAAGGAAACGAATTCCATGATGTCAATGAGGTGAGTGGTTCGATACGCTGCGTAAAGTTGCTCGTGGTGCGTGCCGAGTGCGTCTGGCGCAGAAAGCGAGAGCGAAACGAGGTGATGGTTAAGGAGGGTATTTATGGGGGAGGGTGTGGTGTCGTGGTTACGTATTCAGGGTGTGGTCCTGCTCCTGAAATTCTGTTATATAACAACAATTAATGAAAGAGTGTAGACACAGTTACTTACAAGGTGTATAATTAAAGCACAATATAGGCTGATCATGAACAATACATCCGGCTTGTTTCTGTTACTATGAATCAAAAGCTGTATGTATCTACGGCGGTACTCCCGCCAAGCACTTGAGTCAAGCATAAATCCCACCTAACTTACAAAACACTGCGAAAGAGGAGGATTCCAGGCTGCCTTGAAAGTCTGTCAGTTGGACCGTCTATGATGACCACATATTGCAGATGCAAGTGCCAGAGCTGTTGCTTTGAGGCCTTTGGGCTAGGTATCACTGGAGCAAGAGTTATGTCAGCATCCTCTGCAGCGATCGAGCAGGTTTTGAGTGGGTGTTGGATACCTAGAAGACAAGGTTTGTAGTCACTGATTCTGTTGGGGGTTTTCATGGACAGAATCTCAAGGCACAACCAAGGAGCAGTAGGTGTCATGGTACTCAGAAAAGTACCATTCAAGCTCAAGTATCTCAAGAACTTGTTCATGCATGAGATTAATACGGAACCTGAGATTGACAGGCAAGTTTCTAGAGTCGTGAGGATATTGTACTGGACCATCGTGGTAAAATGGAAGCTAAACCTAAAGGCTAAATGCCTGATTTACTATCATTCATTGTTCCCTAGCTTGTATTCATTACCTTTATGTACTCACAAAAATAGATATGATCCTTTTCAGAATCACTTTCGATGTGCAAGTATATTTCAGGATATGCTCAATGCCTGCAGGATATACTATATAGTGCCCATGCATCTAATCATGCTGCTTTTAACATACATTAATAAATAAATATTCAGTGTACATAAAGTCAAACTTTTTTGCTGCTTGTTACTTAAATTGTCATTGTTTGCTTCTTGCATAAGTAAGAAGTTCACAACTGAACTATGCTTTACTCCCTTGTTGAAAGCTGGAACAACTCTGCCTAATGAGGCTGTTAATGAGTTGTTTGCTTTCGACGCTGCTGTTGCAGGGTGATGACACATCCACAACAGTTAGGTAAACACTTTGTCCCAAACTGCAGGGGACAGTCAAGAGACAGGGGGGTTATGTTCGGTCAAGAAAGCAAGAATTGAATTGCCTCATGAAGTTACAAACTTTCCATGACCTGAATAATTTTAATAGGAACAAGAAGCATATAATAAATGCTTGTTCGTCTTGGTAATTGTACATAGCAATAATTTTATTATTATTTATGTTGACAGAAAAGGCACCTGGGTAGTGCACATGCTACAGTTATTTGGTTGTTCATCATCAAAAAAGGCAAGCGTTTTGGATTCAATGACTTAATAATCAGCATTGCAAGATGACAGTGAAGTATTTTGTGAAGTAAAAAAGCTGCATACTTTTCTGTACTTTTTCCATCAAGAACATTTAGCTTTAATGTAATTTATGTTTTATACTGCATGTCCGTGAACTAAGGGCGCAGATGAATGGTTTGGCACAGAGCATACTGAAGTAAAAGCTTTAAAAAAGTGCAGTGTTTATAACTGCCCCAAGGATTGGAATCGAAATTAATCGTGACTTTGCTGAAGAATGCCACCCCTAACATTTACACACCTGGGTACCCTAAAGCATTCACTGTTATGAAGGTGGAGGCTTCAGTGCCTTGCTTAAGGGCAGTTTGATGAAAGTTCAGAACAGAAAGAATTGTAACATGTCAACATTCCCCAGCAAGATTTTCCAAGCTGGAAAATCAGGAGTTTCCAACCAGCAATGCTGTATTTAGAAGCCTACTTTGATTTCCTAAACAAGAAACAGTTCCAGCACAAAATCACAAACTGACATTTATGCATTTCGGTTTTTGTATAGATTCAACAAGCATGATATGTTAATTAGTGAGCTGAAGAGGTGCATGCAGACTTTATTTTTTCTATGGGTTTTTATTAAGCCTCTGCCTCCAGTATTTATGATAAGTTAAACTAACCACCTGCTTCACATTCAATTTTTTCTTAATGTAGAGCTACTCCTTTGAGTTAAGTGTGCATGCATAAAGAGATACAGTATGTGGAGGTGGTAAGAATAGCTGTGATGAAGACAACAAAATACATTAAATGAAATGTTTGTCTTACTGTGTGTGCTGTATGTGTCTGTGCTTTGCTTAGTTGGCATACACTTCAGGATTACATCACTACTTTGACTTTGTTTTTCCAATTAATGTCAAGATGAAAAACAACAGCAGTCTCATTAGAGACCTGATTAACTAAGAGAGCATTTCAAGTGAGTAGGTAGACTGGTTTTCTTTACACATGATAAACATAATATTTAGCAGGTCAAAAGTTTGCAGGTAAATGCATTTTTTTATTGTTTTGCAAAATACTATATGTTTAATATTATATTAATATTAATATAATATTAAAACATACATTTAAGTCGAAGTGGCAAAAATAAATTAACTGAAAATATAGCTCTGCTGTTTATCCCTCAAATGTGATTTATTTCAACTTCAAAAGGATTACTTTTGTATCAATGATTCTTGAAACATGAAAAACTAGAAAACTCTGAGATAATATTTGCATATGCAATAAAACTGCACTCAGCGTTAGGCCAGGAAAAAGCAATAGGAAGATGAACTAAATCTTAACTCATAACTCCTGTCTTGGAGAAAGTCCACTGTAAATTTCTAGAATACATACATTCCTAATTCTTATTAATTTAATTTGGCTCAGAGTGCTATGTCTAACCTACTCAAGAGACTATTGAAGCTCCAGGGCCATAATTCCTTTAAACTTAAACTATTACATGCAGAATTATCTCTAGGGATTTACTATTAAGGTATTAATGAAATTAATGAAATTAGCTCCCACAGAGAGAGATCTCCTTTGAAAATAAACAACAAAGAGGACAAAATGACAGGATGCATCCACTGCCTCGGGCCTGCAGGGAACAGTTCATTACACTATTCTACATTCTGCCACAAAAAAAGCTTACAACTTAGCCTCTTGAGGGAATCAACCACCTGTTAATTTGACAACATTATGACGTCTTTGCAAGAGAACCACAACACAGTGTTTCTAACATATACAGTAGGGCTGCAACTAATTTAACAAATCAATTGATTGTTTGTTCTACGATTACCCTGATGAAGCCAAAACTCATTAGTCTGACAATGGGGTTGTTCTTTAAACTACAAGTGTTGCTGGAGTTTTGACCTCTTCATTCTTCTACAAAATGTCACAAAGCAAGTGATCAATTTCATAATTATATAAGACAAAAGAAAGTTGCAAATGTACACTCCTCAGGCTAGAGCCTATACTTAAAACAGTGAATACTTACTAATACTAAAATTGCTGTTGATTAATCTGAATGTCTGTCAAACAATTAATTAACTAATCATGTACTATATATAGTAGTATTACTACCTGAAGATGCAGTATACATATTAGACGTAGTAGTCATACATCAAGTAGTTCATTAGGTTGTAGCAGTATTATTGCTATCTGAAGATGCAGTAATCTTTGTAGTAATGAAACCCATAGTTGTAGTATTACTATTAGTTTCCGTCAGTAGTAATAATATTTGTAGTAGTAGTCATGTTGTCATAGTAGCAGTAATAGCAGCAGTAGTGGCAGTGGTATTAGGTGTTGCTAGCACACTTCATCTATGCAATCTTCATCTTTAGATCTAGGTGTCATGAATACTTTCAGAAGTAAAGAGAGCTTAAAACGATTATCATGGATTATAGAGTTAACTTGATCTTACTTTCCTCCATTACAAACAGGTCTGTCAACCTTCCTGCAGACTGACCCAGAGGAATCCCACAACAATGTCACTGTACGCCTCAGGAGAGACCTGATCTGTTTTTCTCCTCATACCAGGCTTTTTCCCAAAGGACAACAATCTTGCTTAAACCTGTTATGAACAAACTCACTAATTGATCCTGAGAGCCCCTCAACCCCATACAGACACACACACAAATATTTATCACACAAATTGTTCAGCTTATTTTTTTCAGTATTTTTGTTTCCTCCTGAGAGATAGTTTCCATCATAGGTGGTTGTCTTGGCACAGGGGTTTTCAGTCTGCTGAGTCACAACAAAGTGGAAATTCTGAAAATAAACTTTTTGGGAATTTGACATAATATGTCAGGTGGTGTGCTTTATTGCAAGAGATTACTTATTATGACTACTCTAGGGTAATTAAATGGGTGACACTGTGACTCAGTGGTTAGAATTTACAGGAAAGTCCTACCTTGTTGGCACAGGGCGCTCAACAGTGTGTGTTGAAGGACATCAGTTCCATCAATTAAAGGACAAGTTTGTCCTACAGCTCGATCGTTTGTCCTTTGACAATTCCAATAAAGTGTTATTGACCCAACCCACCACAAGAATGTTGACAAACCAACCGAAATTTCTGACACAACAACGATTTATCAGATTGCACGATAGCTAGATCTTTGACCCTTTGGGCAACTACTCAGGCATCTCAATCGCCCTCAAACATTAACCGCTACTAACAGGCATTACTGTGGCGGGCCTTATGTTTTCTTGGTACTGCTTAATGTAGACCAAGCACTTTGAATTAGTGATTGAAATATTTATTTAGGTGACTAAACCTTTGCTTTTGTCCCCCATGTTTGTCAGGGATCTGGACACCAGATCTATGGAGGACTCGGACGTGTCAAACAAAAATCACTCTTTATTAGAGGGGAAAAAACAAACTCCAAAAACAAACGGCTGATGTGACAGCAAAACAGATTATGTTCTTCCTGAACTTTCTTATCAATTAAAGGTTCTATGTTGACAACTTTGATTTCCTGAAAACTCTCCTTCCTGGTGGCACATAACTGTGGCACACGGATACTTCAAAAACAAACTGACACAGGCCCAGGCAAAACACGCACATTAAATACACCAGGCAATGAGCCACAGGTGAAACACATCAGGGCGTGGGAGGCAATCAGGCAACAGAGAATACGCAATAGGGTGTAAAGACCCAGCAGTGAGTGACATTACCAAAATAAAACAGGAAATGAACCAAAACAAAACACAAACTCCCAGGCCAAAAACTAACACAAATGACGGGCCCTCACAATGTTAATAGTGACCGTGATTCATTGCTGAGACTACAAACGTAACTTAATTTCTAAAATTTTACAAACATCCAAATTTAAATGCAGCAAATTCATCAAAATCTCCTTTAGGTTGTCTCAAAGCATAGAGGGACAGTTTGTAATAATTTAAGTCTACCTTTTATTGTTTACTCACTGTTTATGTGTGCTTTAGGAGGTTCTTTGGTCACAATGATCGATCCACTTCTCCATCATGGTCCTACAGCCTTGGCTCCCCTGCCTGGGCCCACTGTGAGAAATGGAGGGGGCAAAAATCCAGTTGTTGTTTTGTTTGTTTGATCTATCCAAATTTACTAGAAACATTTCTATACCATGTCTGTTGTTCTTAAATTAAGTGGCAGAGGCTAAATGTAAAGTGGGAAAGAGGAGGCCTGTATTTTTATTTACATTTCTTTTTCTACCATACCTTAATGTTGCATGGTTTATGGTGGGAATTTTTGTGAAAACAGGTTTTCCATATTATGTTCATCATAACACACTGACTTGGTGTCAGCCATTAGTTATGTTTTGCATCCCAGGTGAAAAAACAATTCATGTTCAGTTAAAAATAAGAGAATATGAGGCTTTATTATATCTTACTATGATGCAATTGTTATGGAGAGGTTTCTTGGACAACCTGAGGGTGCTTCAGTTTTTGGGGGGCTCTACCGGGATAAAGTTATATCAACAAACGCAGCACTTCCTGCCTGTCAGAAAATCTTTATAAAACTGAGAGGATGCTGCTTGTGTTTGTCACACCGTCAAGGCCGTCGGGTGAGGTAAGCACTAACATGCATCTCAAACTCAAAGTCTATGACAAATTGCAAAAACAATCCCTCTCAATCATGTGCTGTGTTGTCCTGGTTGCATTATCGGACTACCTCTGCCTTCAGTATGTTGCAGGTGGATGAGAACTACACAGGTGTGTCGGAGTTTGTAATTGTGGGCTTCCCGGGTCTCAAGCCGGAGTATTTTGACCTAGTGGCGTGGTTTTTCTTCTTCCTCTATGTGACCACACTGGCGAGCAACCTTCTGCTGGTGGTGGTGTTTGCTTTGGAGCGCAGTCTCCAGAAGCCCATGTACATCATCATGCTCAGCATGGCCTTCTCCGACATCGGTAAATATGGTATAGTTTGTGTTGCCTGTCATACATCTACTCTAAGGATCTAGTGGATTGGGTGTAAGCTGTATCTCTTGTTTACACTTAACACAATAATACTATGCAGTTTACAAAGGGAATGATTATCTTATTTTACTTGAACGTTTTAAAAGGTTGGAGTCTACTTGTGTATTTGAAATCACACGTGTAAATGTTGTTCTTAATTGTGAAAATGTATAATGTGTCAGTTTATCTGTGCACCTGTCTATGCTCCAACTGTATACAGAATTTTTTTGTACACAGGTCTCTCTTGAAAAAGAGGTCACAATCTAAATGAGACTATCTGCTTAAATCAAGGATTAAATAAATACATTTAAAAAACTGAAAAGAAAATTGAAACAGTTGATGTTTCAGTGTACAAATGAATGTTGTTGACCTTGAGCATATCTGATGAAAGAAGTTGATATTGGTGAAAAAATCCACTAAGATTCTTGTTTTGTTTGCAGTAACAGGTGTTAAGGATTTCTGGATGTGAAGTGTTTACTGAGCAGTATGAATCTGTCTGCCCCTTAGTTTAAATGAATGCAGTGAAAATGAATGTGATCCTAAAATTGCACATTTGTAGTCTTCTTTGAAAATGAAAAAAGTTAAAGAAATTATAGAAAATCAAGAGAACAGGTCACGTGTTCTGCTTTGCTTTGTCTTTTCTCATTTTTCCCTTCACTGTCTCTCTTTGCCTACAGGCTTTGCCACAGTGGCTTTACCAAAACTAATTGCCCGCTACTGGTGGAACGATGGGAGTATTGGCTTTCACACTTGCCTCTTCCAAAAGCACATGATCCACTATTTTGGCTCTTTGAACTCCCTGATTTTACTGACCATGGCCCTGGACCGATATCTGGCCATCTGCTTTCCTCTCAGGTGAAAAGAAGCAGTTTGATCAGTCTCACCTTTAAGCCCTGGAGTAATACTAAAAACAAATGATTCTCTTTTTCTCTATCCTCACTCTCCTCCTAGCCGTTATCCTTTCTCTTTCTAACCTCCCTTTCTCTCCTCAGATACTCGATGATGATGACAAACCAAATCATGACGGGCCTCACGCTCTTCTGCTGGGTGGTGGCGCATGTCTTCAGTGGCATTAGCAGCGTCATGTCTACCACGATGCGGTTTTGTGGGCCCAACCAAGTCATACAAGCCTTCTGCGACACCTTGTCTCTTACAGCTCTAGTGTGTGGGGACAGCAATCAAGATTACAGCGTTGCCTACGCTGTAGCAATGTTCGTTCTTTATGTTCCTCTAGGCTTCATCATCTTGTCTTACATTTGCATCATCATCTCAATATTGCGCATTGCCAGTGGACAGGTGAGATAATACCATCCTATCCTGAAACATTTTTATTATTAAGATTATGAATTCATGCCCGAGACTTTCCATCCTTAAATCCCCAAAGTAACAGACAGTGCCAAGATTATAGCTTTTTGTCTTTTGCTTCGCAGCTTCTTCTTTTCTAAATTTGACACATTTATTTTATTTATTTAACGTTTATCTGTATAGGGACAGGTATGTAGCATAAACCAACATACCTGTCCCTATACACACACACACACACACACACACACACACACACACACAAGAGACAGTAAAAAAGATAAACTCAACAGTAGGTACATACATTAAAAACACAAATCTCGGAAAACATATTTTCTGTTATTTTATTATATTATTCATAACCCCTTTTAACCCTAAACCTCTGTTCTCTTCAGGGCAGAATGAAGACCTTCTCTACCTGTGCCACCCAGGGCTGTATCATCTCTATCTACTACATACCACGTTTCTTTGTCTACTCGACACCTTTCTTGCCGAACCTGAAGATGACCCCTGACAAGCGTATAGTCACCACCCTCTTCTACAGTCTTTTCCCTCCGCTGATTAACCCATTCATCTACTGTCTAAGAACTAAAGAGATCAAGCAAATATTGGCACGCTGGGTCCAGAGACAAAGTGGCATTACGCCTACAAAGCATGGCCCAATTGTCACTGTCACTAAGACACACTGACAAGTGATCCGTGTTTTGTCTACATGGTAATATACATAGAAAGAAGTTAAGTAGACTTTTTAATTATATTTTTAAAATCTGGTTTTTAATGGGAAAACCAAGGCATGAATCTGTGTTCCCTCTTTTCGTCCTTCTTTACCAATAGTGCTTGATGTCCAAAATAGAAAGCAATTCTGCATCTACCAGTGTCAATTTCTTGTGTTTAAAATGTTAACAAATGCCATAACTATAAAGCAACCTGAGCTTTTGGACTCATTGTCACAGATAACATTGACATCGTTTGAAGCGTTGTATTGCCTGAGTCATAATTTTGCAGCAAAAATATGGCTGATGTGGAGGGACATACTGTCAGAGACCGACGATACATTCATGCTTTTGTAATCTAAAGAACACAGGGAGAGAAAGTGCAGATATATCAGATCTGACTTGACAAAACCAACAGCAACAGAAGGTAGATTTATAATTATTACACAAACAGGAAACGAAAGCAAAGGGTAAAGCTTGCTAGCTAATTAGGAGACAGTGTAAGGAAAAATGATTTCCTTTTGTGTACCATAGAGTTTGGTTATAATGGTTTGTTGATATTAAAACTAATCCAAATTCATTAACATTGAGTATTAAAACACAAAAATGTTGCAGCTGTTTGATTTTGCACCACTGAATGGTGGTTGAATTTGATATTATATATATATATATATTATATATTAATATTAAGGGGACAGAACCTCAGGGAAGCTGTGCTTATGGAAGGACTTAATGGCCCAAATACTAAAGTTTCTGTCATCAAATCAGCATTATTATCATTGCAGAAATTCTGTGTTAATGAGGCGTTCATAGACTTTAACTTTTTAAAAGAGGGCTATACCATTCACACTTTTCTTATTCACTTAATCCGAAAATTATTTAATCATTGTCCACAGAAACGTGGCGTTCTGGCACAGGGATGAAGAAACCTCTAACTATTGCCCATCTATGTTATTCTCCAAATTTAAAAGAAAAGAAAACACACCAAAAATACTTATATGCAGGGTTATTTCAAGGTTCCTGAATGATTCTAAAGGAAAATTGAAATACAAACATGAAGTGCAACAATTTGACTGACAACATGAAGCTGAAATGAGAGATTTTAAAAGCAGCCATTCTAATTAAATGAGAAATGCTGTAATCTACAGTTAGAATTGAAGAAAATACAGCAGAACTGCAAAAAGACAAGATTAAATATAAATAAAGCTTAAAAATACATTATATAGTACAACAAACAGCATTGCAGATTCCTTTTAATGCTATAATAGTGTACTGTTGAAGGGGGACAATCAATGTTGAAGGGGGAATAAAGTCTTAAAGGACACATGTAATAACGTCAGGTAACTTTAAAAGTAGATAATAAAAGTGTTTACTTTCAGTCCAACAGAAACTAAAATATCCCAAACCATCCACCTAATGTAACATATACCACTTGGTGGAGAATTTTATTAAAGCACCTTCTTGTCATTGCACTGGTGGTTATTCATGCTGCTTTACAAGTATTTTGCCAGAAGATGGCAACATCCTCAAACCTTACAGCTGTCTGCGAAGGCTCACACACGCTATTTGGCAAATGTTTGGTGGATGTTACCCCATAATTATATTTCCACCTGTATAATCCATCTAAACATGACTAATAAATGTGTTTCTGTAGGGGTCCCCCGTATATGCCCACCCTGCCAATCCTATTATTTTCACACCTTCTTGTAGTCAGATGCAATAAACCATTTCAGTTTTATTCATGCTTACAGTTCAGCCGTATTTATACTTAAATGTCACTGTCGTAAATGTCACATATATTTAAATGATGCGACAAAATACTCACTCACACTATCTTTGAACCAACCAACAATAATTTGTGTGTATAAAGAGACTGTTGTATTGTTCAGAGGCCAGGCAGCAGCGACAGAGTGGTTTAATGTCACACAAATAGAATGAGCCTACTGTAACCACACTCTTCTCCGTATGCACACACACTCCTTCTATGTATATGAGTGTGTGTGTGTGTGTGTGTGTGTAAGAGAAGAATAGTTGTATTCATGTTGAATATCTGGGCCACATTGCAGTCACTGTGTGGACGCAGCATGACTGCAGGGATGAGAGGAGGGAGGGATGAAAACAGGGAGGAGTGAAAAAGACGACATAACAGAAGTACATTCATCTTTTAATAAAATAACTTCTAAGCACATCAGAAGTCCCCCTCATGGTGTGCTGACATGTCGCAAATGCAGTTGTATTCAAATACTTTAATCTTTTATTTCTTTCATGTAAAAATGCCCCAGCAGCAGTAACATAACATATCTTGTTTGTTCAGTGTGTCATAAGGAAAGTACACGAGGCTAAACATGTAAAAAACCTGCTCTACTGATGGCAGGCTGAACTGTACTCTATGTTCCACACTGTTCTTCCTGTTGCACTTTGGCCTACTGACTGTTGTGCAAACTAAACAAGTGACTTAACAGCATCACATGGTTGTCACAGAAAAAATATGGTAATTTAATTGTATTCTTTCCTGCAATAAGACTTTATCAGCTTGAATGATGAGTAAGCGGAAAGTAAGAACTCTCTTCTTTTTCAGACAAGCTTCAGTTAAGTCTTTGACGACCTACTGCTGATTCTCTCTCATGTAAGTTGACTGTCAACAAGATTTTTCCTAACTTTCACAAAACATCTTCAACTATGAGCTTAACTAACTATAAGAGGCTTCACGAGTACAAATCAACAGACTTTATCAAGTGAGAATCTGTTGATTGTCAACTCACAATAAACACATTCCTACACAGGGCTGGGATGTAACTACCGGTTAGTACAGTACCAGTCAAACGTATGAACACTTTCACATTCACTTGAATGTACAGTACATTCACTCAAGTGCTACTTACGTACAGTTGTGAGTTGATTGTACTATAGTGTTTTTATTTCATTCAACTTTATACTTCTTACATTTCAAATGTAAATTAACTTTTTACTCCACTGCATTTATCTGACAGAGTTTCTGTACATATTCATATTTTACACACATGTATGAATAAAATATTCACAACTGTTTACTCAAGTATATATAGATATATATAACACGCACACACCTCACGGTCCAGTGAGACACATAACACTCCTTGCTGTGTGTCAACAGTAGGACAAATCTTGTGATACTCAAACCAGTTTTATGACTGATGTGCAATAAGTCATGACAAAATGCAGTGCACTTCAATAACCTTTATTTAGATTACAGATGTATTCCATTTTGAAGATTGGAGGGGGTAGAGGGAGCATTAGTGCTATTTACAATTGGTTTGAAAACATTTATCTCTGTACAGATTTGAACCCTGATCAATATAAACAATATTCTTTTAAGACCTAGTGCTGTTACAAAGCGATTCTTTAAAGCAAAAAACCACAAAGAAAAAGGATTACATTAAATTATAAACAAATGAAAAAAAAAAAAGATAGTAAAAGAGCACAGAAGAAAGAAAATAGAACACACAGTTTGTCAATGATTAGGGATGTTTTGCTGCTGTTAAGCACAAGACGTTGTCAGCGAGTGACTGTGAACTGGCTAGAAGCTAACCGTATACACAATCATAGACTAAACACCAATATACTGTATATCAACAAGATCTAGAGTCATCATGTTCTATATAAGATTCATATTAAATATATTCTACATGTTACCTTAGTTTGGAGCATTACTTCCATTGGAAAAATATAAAATAAAACAATAAAACTTTTTATACATTTTTATTTATCTGATGAAGGAGCACATGCTTCAGTTGTGCAAAATGGACTGATTAATGCAACGAGAGATTTAAGAAGCGAATTAAGACAAATAGGGAACATTTTCATTCCAGGATAATTTCCCTGCATGGACAGCAATTGTCAAAGAGAGAGATCCTTCACAACACTGTTAAAAAAAAAGGAGCCTTTCCTCGAAGAGAGGAATGGTGCATCGGGTGGGGGTGTGTGGGGGAACTGACATGACATTTTATTAATCACAACACTGGTCGGTCAGTAAAATGCATGGACTGTCAAAACACAGTCACAAATGTCACGGACAAACAAATAACCAAACCAAGACCACCGCCACCACTGGTTGTTTTTCTATTTGTTTGTTTGTTAGGCTTTGTTTGGCTAAAATATGACGACTGTAAGAGAAGGATGTGTTCAGTCTGTACAGCGCTCTGCAGACAAGAAGGAATAATTTCTCTCTTGTGACCTTTAAGGGCACATGCAGAGGAGGGCAGTAAAAAGGACACAGGTATGTGGTTACTCTATGTGTGTGTGTGTGTGTGTGTGTGTGTGTGTGTGTGTGTGTGTGTGTCCTGGTTCGAGTTCTCTGATCAGGCACGTCTAAGCTTTGTCTGCTGCACCGAGGGAGATCACACAAGCACATATGGTTGGATGTGTAGACAGGGTTTAATAGTGTGTGTGTTTGTGTGTGTGTGTGCGCATGTAGGTGTGTGTTGGTAATGTTGTTAGTGGTTAAAATTCTCAGCGGTCTGTATGAGAAAACAAGGCCACACACACACACTTGGGCACTGCATTACTATGACAACCAGCTAGAATGAGGAGCCAGTTAGAAATGGACTATTAACAGACCGGCCGAGTATGGCTAGACAAGGTGTGTATGTCTATTTTGTGTGTGTGTGTGTGTGTATGACAGAAGGCTTAAAAAGGTGTGCATTAAGAAAGAGAAAAAACAAATGCAAATCCAGTTCCTTCCTCTAATTTTCAGTCATGACAACAAATCAAGTACAACAAAGGAATCAACTCTATTGTTAATCAATTTCCTGCTCCCAACTCTGTGTCTTGGATCAGCTTGAGGCTTTCATCTACTTTCTATGTGAGCGTGTGAGGGAGGGAAAACAAACAAACAAAAAAAAGAGAAGAGAGTGTGTGTGTGTGTGTGTGTGTGTCTGTCTGTCTGTATATCCGCACTGTGGACAGGCTCCAGGACAGGGGACAAGCTCATTAGGTCCAGGATGTTGAGGGCGAAAACGGATGAGAAGGATGGAGGGCTGGCGGCGGAGGTGTGTATTTACAGGATGACACAGCAGTTACTCTCCCCGGTCTTCTCTCTATTCCTCTGACCTGGAAAACACACACACACACACACACACACACACACACACACACACACATCATCATCAAGACCAACACTGTTCCTACACAGACGATATAAATACACACGGTGAGGTATAATTTCACAACATTTTACTTGTGACGAGACTAAAATCTACTTTATTAAATGTGATCTGAGGCTAGTTTCACAAACATACTGTGGGCAGTGCCCAGTCTAAGGTGCCGTTTAGTGCTGTGTTGAAAAAATACAGGGCTACGACAAAACATCTAACCTGGCACTCAACTTCTGCTGCCAATGCAATCATCCGACAAGGTGCTATGTTGGCCAATCAAATACGTGCGAGCACACATTCCTGGTTGATTGACGCAGTATTTCTGTTTACCTCGCGACAGTCAAGCTTAAAGAAAGTTCTATTTTAAACCACTGTGCTGCATTTTGGTGTCGGATAAGCCTTTAAACCCGAGGGTCTGCTTACTGAAACTGGACTCTCACCGCTACCTGAAGCAACAGGCCGACTTAGTTTAGCTTTTAGACTAGTCTACCTTAGACTGTTTCAGAAAAATAAAGACTGAATGTTAAAAAGTCTACCGCCAATTCTCCAGGCAATCTAAGAAGTAAGAGCTGTGTTTCTATTTTAAGCATCTATTATAACAGTCAGTGACAACAACTATTATGGTCACTTCCTTATAACTGACAAAAGAGCAGAACATTTGCGTTTTATTCTCCTGCTGTTTCTTCACTTAAAACTTCAAGTTGGCTTGTATTTGTTCTTTGACAAGACAGAGGTTTTCTTCTGGAGTAAATCGAGGTGATTATTTATTTCACAATACCTTACCGTGGGCTTATTTTACCCAGAATGCCCAGCAACTTGACGATCAATAACTTGAGCGCTTTGTGCAACCAGTGAACTTAGAAGTTCCTCTGAACTCTATTTGTTAAGTCTAACCCACAGGTGAAATCAGCCCCAATCATCTTCTACCACAGTCACAAAAAGTAGACCTGTCACCTAATATTATTAATATTAGCAGTGTATTCCACACAATGTGCTGTATCTCAGGGATACATTTAAGGGAGCCAATTGTTTGCACCAGTAGCTGTTCCTAAAACAGAAGCCATGTGTAGCGATAAATAACGGCTGGGAGCAGAACGTTTAAAAGTTGCTCAGCATGTGAAAGGCCTGCTGAAAGGAAAGAGGGGAGACAGAGAGCTGGTTACCTTGGGAATTTGGCTCAGGCAAAGTCTCTCTGGCAACTAAATGCATCACTGTGGTCTTCCCCAAGGGCAGTTTGAGAGCTGGTGCAGGAGAAGTGAGAGAGAGAGAGAGAGAGAGAGAGAGAGAGAGAGAGAGAGAGAGAGAGAGAGAGAGGATGTAAAGGGTATTCAGTGAGCTACAGTATATCTGCCTTTACAAAGTCATTCACCATCAGTAGCCTCTTTAACTTGTAAAGTACAAATGATGCTACGCTAAAAAGACTTAGCTACATCGAAGCTACAAAAGAGAGAAACTACATTACTACATTACTGCTTCATTAAACAATAAACTATGGCGAATAGTGTCAAAATATATGTGTACCATGCCAAACATGATGTAATTGATGGATTGCCTATCTAAAGCTATTTAATAGTTAATAATGGAAAAAATAAAAATCAATGGCTCCGGGGTAAGATGAATAAAATGCATTCTACTGTATGCAAATAGTCCCGCTGTGATACATAAAAGATGCTAGAGTTTAGGATCGACTTTAAGAGGATTCTGCGTCAGCGTGCAAACATGTTAAAACACAGATAAGGGAATTATCAGATAGATGGCAGTAATGGGATGAGTGTAAAAGGGTTAGCAATGACCATAACCCCATTAACCTCACAAAACACCAGTCAAATCAAAATTGGGTTAAGTGGACTAAAAAGCCTAAAAGCCACGGAGAAGTGAAGTGGGACATCGTCTTTTACTCTTCACTTTCAGCATTCATTTTCACAACCCCCCCCCCTTTTCTGTCTCTTCTTTGTGCTACCAGTCTTGCCCCTTTCCTGACCAGTCTCTTTCCCCTCTTTTTCTGTATTTCCTCTCTCCTCCCTCTCTCCGTCAAAGCAGGCTTGTCCGGAGCACTGAGGTACCTCTGTTCTGCAGCTCAGGAAAGGGATGAGAACAGCAAAGAACTCTCCAGCAACACACTGCTGTGATTTCGCGTGCGTGTCTATGAGCGGGGAGGAGGCGTGCTTTCGGTGTTTTCTCACCTCCTAGTGTTACGTTGCCGTGTAGAAAACGACCCTGGTAGATCAGCCTCAGGATGTTAGGACTGCTGACCTGCTCTTCCTCCCAGTCTGAAAGAAGAAAAACAAGGGGCGGCGACAGACGGAAAGAGAGCATTAAAGAGAGAAAAATCAACATGGAGAAAGACAGATGACAAGCTAAATATACCCTTTCCTGCTTATCCCTTCTTTGTTTTCTTCCTCAACGGTTGTTCTCAAAATTAATCTTTTGGTCTAAATTTTCACATGATTTGACCTCTTTCCCATTAAACATAATTACTGTATAATTCATCACCTTTTATTGCCACCTGTGATAGAATTTGCTTTAAAAACCACAATTAACAAACAATGTGAAGGTTCCCAGGCTCTAGATTAGCAATTTCGTTATTAGTAAGGAATTTAATTGCTATGGAGTTCTGGCTAAGATATGATGAAAAGCTTTGGATTTTAAACTACTGCGTTAGCCCCGTTGTCAGTCAAATCAGTCATTGCATGGTGAAACAAAAAGACCACCAACAACCGCACTGAAGATATTTAAAGACATTTAGGGCCTTTATTTCATATCATTACATGCAGAATGTATAATGTGTGGGCTTTGTGGGACGCGCTACAGAATGTGAGAGAGTCTCAAAGGACCTGAACGCGAGGTGTGGCTTGGGAAGAGCTGAAGACAAAAGTGAAGGCATTACATGAGACAGAAAGCAGTGGGGGGAGTTTCACGGCAGCAGAGTCTGGCCACCAGATGTTTGTCTCCAGCTAAGCGGAGGGTGTTGGTGCTGACTGCCTGCCTGCTCTGGGTCTCACAGGGTTCAGGTCTGTTGTCTGGGAGGTACACAGGGCGCTTCCAAAACTGTCAGGAAAACTCCTCATGGAGATCAGTATAATCTATAGTTTTTCATGCACTGTGGGCTTCTCCTAAACTGGATTCACAGCACCGTGGGAAAAGGCTACAGTCTGTTCAGATGTGAAGGTGGTGTAAGGTCGGCAGTATAAATGAATTCTAACACTGGCGTAGCAGCATTTAGGGAGTGGGTGTATTACAAAGAGGTGGTGGCTGCTCTGCGATCCCACATTCCTGTATGGAGCGATACTCAGGCTGAAAGGAGGAGTGCACTCTAATTACCTTCCAGCAAAGATTGGCACATTCCCACACAGCTATACAGAGCTACGTGTGGGTAATTAGCAGTGGGTTTGAATGTGATCTCAGCTGTCTGGATACACTGTATAGCTCCTCGGCCGCCTTTATCATTTGTTGTAGAAAATACAGCCAAGATAGGTCAGATCATTTGCTTTCAAAGTGCATTAGCAGCTAGATTGTTAGCAATTACTGTTCATGCAAACATACTGCAGCTGTGCTTATGTAATAATGTGATTTATTACAAAAAAACACAATATGGGTCTGTATTATCTTTTTGCAGAATGTGGGAAAATAGCAAATCCCAGAAAGTATACAAAAACCCCACATACCACAATCTGGTACATTTTACTCTTCAGATCAAGATTTTACATATGATACATCACGGATTAAACTATCCAAATGTACACAAAGTTGCTAAAGTCATCCCTCTGTTGACGCAATTAAAACAGACAGATGTTACTAATATAAGATAAATGTAACACTCAGAACAGGGTCATTCTGCATAAAGCTTATTTTTACTTTTGATTATTTAAGTACATTTTACTGCCAATACTTGCTTAAATACCTTTACTTAAATAGGATTTTGAAATGTAGGACTTTTACTTGTAACAGGAGTATTTATATATTATGTTATTGCTAATTGGAAAGTAAGAAATAATAGCAAGAGGAGTCACAAATGAAGTCAATGTCTGAGTCACCTGTATTTACTTCTTGAAGAGAAAGAAATGTCTGCATCACCTCAGGATGATTTTACTTATCATAGCCGGACTTTTGCATGACCTTCACATACTTCTGTAGCCACTGGATGTAACTGCTGCTACTTCTCTATCAACTGTCAGTAACAATCACTGAGGCATCTAAATGGAGCTACTCACCCATCGGCCAGTTGTCATAGACATGTTTGGCAATGTCTGCTGCCGAGTCGTTGGGAGAGAAGAGGAATTCTTTCGTCTTCCCGCTGACTAAAATAAGCCGCAGGTTTATCTGCAACACGGATAAAAACAAGACAGGCACGTTAGAAGTGTATACGAGAACCATAATTCGACACATCAAATGGAACATAAGACAAACAACGGTCCCATATGTGGCATTAAACAGTCAAATCAGGAAGCGCACAGGTTCAAGTTAAGTAATTTAATAGGAAACAGGAGACGGATGTGAGGAGACCGGACAGAGTCCTTCCGCAGGATCGACTTCCATCTGTCTCTCCAACTTCCTCTTCACTTTTTCCTCATTCTTCTAACTCTGTTTCTTTGTCTTTGGTTCCTAATCCTGTCACTTGCTGGCACCTTTAACACTCACAAGCCTTCACAAGCTTACTTCATTATGAGACTAAGATAACAGTTTTCTGCATTTTCTCCACTAATACTTAGGAGGCCAACTGCATTTTCTCATTACATTTTCATAGCTATTTTGTTTTTTTGTTTGTATTGCATTGTTGAGGTTAATTTCCTGGATAGGAGTACACAATTTAAACCCTCTGGCTTTCAGGCACAATGTAAATTTAGATTGTTATGATTTATGAATGAGACTGTGAGCATCTTTGTGATTCCAACACAACCAGACTTGGCTCTAACTGTGTAAACCAGCCCACAATACACAAACAATTACAACAGCTAGTTTTGGAAAACTAAAGGCTGTTAAAATGTGTAACCTGCCCCGAGTAGCTTAGTCCAGAGTAGTCAGTGATGACTAAAAACAGTGATAATAAATCACCAATACCACCAGTGTGAGACTCTTGTTCACAGTGGGCAGTCCTCATTCCTCTGTCCCCTTTACACAGAGGTTGGATGTCAGAGGTCAGAGGTTGCAACTGAACATCACCTCTGGAGCAGGTAGGGAATTGTCATTACGGGCTTTGAGTAATTACTTTCACATTGAAATTCAGAAAAGAGAAAAAGCACAAAGTCTTGCACATTCCTTTACCAAAACAGAAATGGGCATCCATCAGAAACTGTTTGTGCTGCATTTTTTTCACAGAGAACTCAGGAGAAGCTGGCTGTGGGTGGAGACAGAAGGGCAACAAACACCATAAACTCTCCAGCGGGGACAGGAGGTGAGTGAACTTCAGCTTAGCTTTGGCTGTGTACTGAACTGTGTGAACTTGAACTGGATAATTCTCCCTCACGCTGGCTATTTTACCGATTCCTCGCCGTTTTCTTGTTATCATTTCTCCCACTGCATATTTCCAATGGTCCTGACACCAGATGTAAAAATAAATAAATAACTGATTGGACGATGAACAACAACTTGATCAAAGGTCAAACGATTACAATCTCTAAACACCACACGCTGTATGAGTATCAAATGCCATCTGACTGTCCAAATTATTCCAATCACTTGTGACGTCTTGTAACAATAACCGGCCCAACAATTATGTGTGTGCTACCCTCCTAGTCTAAAAATATAAAACATAAAAAAAAACATGCCAACAAACAACAACATTGTTTACATTTGATTTATGTGACTTTGCAGGAAATATATGCACATAAGGGGAGAGGCACAGATCTCTAACACATCTCTAACCACCCTAATACAGAAGTGAACTGAACACAGTGGGGTGCTTTTGGATTTGCATGCCAATTTGTATCAGAGGCTATCACTTAGCTGGCATGATGCGTGTTTAGCAGTGGTACAGTATGCCTTTAAAAACCTGTGTGTGTGTGTGTGTGTGTGCTTTTACCTACTATGTTTGTGTGTCTGGCCTGCAGTGCAAGCATGGAACAGGCACGTACGTGTCATTGTTCCTAGTGTGTTTCCATGTGCCAAGCGTCTGTTAGCCCTCTACACCACACCCCCTCTACCCCACCGATCCCACTCTGCAGACTGATACACACACAAACATGTATACGTATCCGCACGCACGCACGCACGCACGCACGCACGCACGCACACACAAACGCGCACACGCGCACGCACACACACACACACACACACACACACACACACACAGAGCTGGCTGCAGTGATGTAACAGAGTTAACACCAAGGGATTGAAACCGAGAACTCTGTAAGCATGTTATCAAATCAGCTTATAGATTTAAGAATGGAAGAGCCATACAGAGAAATATACACACACACACACACACATACATTGACCATAACACTGACCCCACAAACATAAAGTTCATATACATGGGTAAAGCTCCTTATAAGAGATCAGATGAACTTGATAGCGTGGAGCTTCTGTTTTAGTGGGTTCGTGCATATGCAGAATACATTGGGCCATAAAACATAGTGTGTGTAAACACCTGCAGCAGGCAAAGAGTCCGAGACACACGAATGCTGCTACATGTGTGCTCTTCTGATACAAACGGAAATAAATGACAAACATCCGCAAAAAAACCTCCTGTTTCCTGCTGTGATTCACAAGGGACAGCTTCAACTATGCAGAGGAGATACAGACCATAAAGCAGATATTCCAGAATGTTGGAGAGTGACAGGCTGAATGGAAAAGGTAAGTTATTCCAGTTTTTTATATATATATATATATATATATATATATACAGAGACCATTAAGACAAACCGTGCCTGAGAATGATTCTGAATGAGACAGATGATGACAGAAATAATGAGGAAGGAAGAAGCACGCAGAGTAAACCCCTTCACATAAAGCACGGTCTTGCTCATTTCCTGGTTGAACACCTGGCCGTTACCATGGTGTCACCATGGCGACAGCCAGTCGTGGGTGGCTTAACCTGATAACACCTACAAGATAGCTTTACCCCCCTCCCCCTTTCTCCCTCTTGCCCATTTCCCACTGTCACATCATGTAGTCTTCCTCTCTGCATCCCCCTCCCTCGCTCTGACTGTTTCACTCTGTCTCTCTCCCCCACTCTGTCAATCTCTCGCTCGGCACAGTGATCAGTGGAGGAATGTACAAGGCCAGAATAACAAGATGTACTGAGCTGGCTTCAATTAAACAAGGTAATCGGCAACCTTTTATCGTCAACTCGCACAACTTTCAATCTCTTTATGTGTCTCCCCCCCTTTCCATCCTTCTCTGCTTTCTTTATTCATGCATGTCACTTATTCTTTCTCTGTGTTCTTCCTAGAGACAGGTGACAAATCTGAAGAAAACCCCAGATCCTTCCATAAAAAGTAGGAAGGTATCCACAATTATGCAAATCATATGCTATGGCCTAGCGTGTCACCTGATCTCCACCCAACTGAACATCTAGATTCTGGAACGACATGCTAGCCAGCGATCTCCACCAGCAACATCAATAAACACATCAGAGAATATCTTTTCAAAGAATGGCGTTCAAACGTTAAGTAGAGTTAAGGAGCCCCAGAATCAATGCCAAGAAACATTGCATCTCCACTAGTGAGCATTTGCTGTCCATTTTTCTTCTTTTTCCTCACATCCCTACATTATGAATCAGATTTGAACTGAATCAGGGTCTTAACTGTAACTGTAACTCTCTCCTGGCCCCTCCCCCTGAGGGGTCTTTGTGCCTTCTCCCTTGACTCTCTTCCGCAGAGAGGCAGGTAATGACTTTTCACAGTGAGCTCCGGGAAGTATATTCAATTACCATCTATTCTCTGTAACGACTACAACAGCTTCAGGTATGGGGAAAGCAGTGCTCCGTGCTTTCATGCATAAACATACAGTACATAAACACATCTGCGGGCGAGTTACCCATGCAAACAAACAGCACATCCTAGTCTCACCCTGAGCTCAGGATTGGTAGAAATCACCATCGCCACTTTGCATAGCTTGTGGAGAACGGAAAGAAGCAACATAGTGAGTATAATGCGTCTCCACTGTCGCATGAAAGCATCTGTAAAGCATCGCATGAAAGCATCTGTAAGCCCTGGTATCAGAATGTTGAAACATCCTCGTGCAGAGGCTTCTGTTCCCGGCTACGTCTGAAAAAAATGAAATAAAATAAAGGAACAGGCTACTTCTGCAGGAAACTGGTGACACAGCTCCCTGTATGTCAAAGCCTCCTCTGCAGACCAGACGTTCAGACCCACTACAACAATGTGACCCTGCTGTCAAGTAGTGCCATGGTGTAAACATGTGAAGTAAGCAAACCCACTTGGCTAAACACTGTACATGGGGGAGAGCAGGAAATTCAATGCCATCTATAATTATTTCTCCCAGAGTGCCGCTCTCAACTCTTTCTCAAGGCAATAGAGTGTGTTTATAAGTGCATTTAAGTGTATTGCTGCTCTTTAGACCCTCTGCAGCAGTCAACAAATTATAGAAGCCTTCCTGTGGGAATATATTAGAGCAGCTTTATAGGTAATCTACGCAGTAAGGTTAGCCGCTGCTGTCAGTGTGGATTCCCTAACTGTATGAATGAATTTAGAATAGGAGGGTGGGTGATTAGCCCGGCTAAAACAAGCCAGCTGGAGCCAGCAGCCAGCCTGCTTTGACTTGCCCATAAAATCTGGAGAGAATTTGGGGTTTTTTATGTTTAGAGTAAACTCAAGAATGCAGCTATGCAGCACTTTAAGAATACAAATCCCACATGAATTATCCAAGGCTGATTTTATTGATACTTGTAGGCACTTTTCTTTCTGTCTGTCAACACATTTATATGAATATCAACAGCTACAAAATAGGAGGCACAATAGGCTATGTTGCTGGACAAACTGTGAACAAACGGAAAGAATAGGAGCAGCCCGGAAGACGCTCATCCCATTTTTTTTAATTAGTCAGTAAAACCGCTTTGCAAGCTCTGCGTGATTTTGCAATCAAGAGTTGCTGCAATTATTAGCCCCCATTAGAACACGAACTATATTACAGAGCCATTGTTTTCTCTAATTAAAAACAAACTCAAAAGGGTGTTTATAGAGAATCGCAGTACATGATGGAACGGCAGGCTGAATGCATGTACCAGGACGTGCAGCGTCACATCCACCTCACATTTAATACAAGATTATAAATTGAGTTTTTTTATTTGTGTGAGTTCCATCCTTTGTGTGCACACATTACAAACACACAGACAGAGAGAGAGGTTACGCAACAGCGGCTGACTGATGATAGTGTGATACAAGAAACAAAGCCCAAGGCAAGGATTTGTAATCTCTGTGTCTCTGTGAGTGTGTGTGTTGGGGGTAGTGCATTACTGCAATCTGTTTTTAGGTACTTTCTCAAGCTTAATTTGTTACTTTTATTTTCCTTCCTGAAAAGGAAAATGCCATCTTTAATATTTATTTGAAGACCTAACACATTACTAACTGGAGATAAACATACCAGCGGGCTTTTTTCCCCCTGGGAGGGAGCAGGGAACATCACTTTAAATGCAGAGGACATCATCTTCAAAATAAAAGAAGTGAAAGTTCAAATGAAGTGTTTTATTCTCCCCCATTAAAGGGTTTTTCTTTATCCATATTGAGGGTCTAAAGATAGAGTGTATTGTCTGTTGTACATTAGGCTACATAAATAAAAACTGACTTGAAGCTAACAACATAGTTGTCTTATTTCAGAATTCTTTTACCATGAAATGTGTGATACTTAGCTACGTTTCTGTTTCTTCCAATGTTTTTCTAGAAATTTGAATTTACCAATTGTACTTTACAAGATGAAAGCAAGCAGCAAAGGCAAGCTCCAGAAGCAGGGTTTCAACAGACCTTTTTACTGCAGTAACCTAAAAAGACCAAGAAATAAATAGTAGAACCTTGACCCAGCTGACTTTATCATCATCATCATCATCATCTTTATAGGGCACTTATCTATAATGACTAGTGTGTCGTGGTTTTGTTTTGGCCCGACAACAGCTTGCAATACACAATATGCACCACATGCAAAACATTACGTATCTGTTGTTTTCATGAAGAGAGAGAGAGAGAACAGGTGAGAGAGATAAGGAAAGCTGATTTAACAAATATATAACCTGTGAAATAGAGTAAGACAAAAACGGAGGTATTCCTTACGGTTATACTGTACATTGACCACATGCAGAGTGAGCTTCTTCTCAACAGGTGCCTGACCGAGAGGACGCAAAGCTCCTGTTCTGTGATTCTTTTATCCTGAGACAAAAGGTATTTTTACCCAAGCAAAAAGAAAGTTCCAGCCAAGCGATCTGACTGGTCAAGAATTATTCCAACACTGCTGATTTTGCCTACAGTCATGCTCTGCTGGTTGCCATGCCAACACTCGTGGTAACCAGGGAGCTAGTTAAGTCATCCGTGCTGTTTTGATGCATGTACACTATGTGGAAGGCCTCTCAGACAGCGCTCATGTAATCGGTGAACAAATGAATAAGGCAACGTAATATTAGAACACAAGTGTGATTGATGGTATTTTGGTAGTTCTGGTAACACTGAAGGGGCGTTTGTTAAGTTTTCATTACAATATTGATTTTAAAGAGGAGACCTTTTTCAGAATGGCGCACTTCCGTGTATTCCCCAGTGGTGGAACCAGCTCCCCACATCCGTCAGAGAAACAACCTGTCTGACCACTTTCAAGAAAAGACTAAAGACTCATTTGTTCCGGGAATACAACAGCACTTAAACGTCACATTGTTTCTATAAGTATAGCATATTACACAATACCATAGTGGAATGATATTGCTAGTCTGATGTTATTGCTAGTTTGAATGTATTGTATTTGATAATGTACTAAGACCATTGGTTCCTTGATCTAATGCTCTTTGATTCTGCCATTGGCAGCGATGTACCTGCTTATAGCACTTGCGATTCATTACCAGCCCTTACAAGTCTGATGAGACGTCCTGTTGTTTTCAATCATGGTTCTATGCACTTGATGT
>JAVQJD010027581.1:0-16700 GCA_036023655.1 Nannoperca australis | reverse complement strand
GGGTGCTGACTGTACATTAATGAGAAATAAAATGAACTTTTTCGATTTTAGCAAATGGCTGCAATAAAACAAAGAGTGAAAAATTTAAAGGGGTCTGAATACTTTCCGTACCCACTGTAGGTCTTCTGCTAACTGAGCATCCGCAGAGGATTACCTCTGTGCATGTCATCGTCTCTAATGGACTGTACAGTACCATTGAAGCCTGAGTCTGTAAAGTTTTCATTCCAAACTCCATGACCGATGCACTCCTTCAGCCACAATGGAGGAACTGAGGTGAACTTTCCAATGGAAAATGATTCTGAAATATCATGACATTTTACACACACGTTTCAAGACAGATCCTGCCGATCTCATATGCATATCCCATAAGACACTTTGGCAACAACTTAAGAAAGATCAGTTTCAAGATTTCCTCTGAGGCCTCACTGGTCAAATTAAAGAATGATAATTTAGCAGAGCTGTAATCTTTGCCTAATGATTAAAGAAGAATTAATTAGTAAGTGCATTTATTTCACTGGATATAGGTTTAAAATGACAAAACACTATCTCTTCAAGTGTACATTTTAATGTGTAAACACTCAAGTAAGATACAGGGTATTGAAATTTGATATCATTTATCACAGATGCTTTAGAGCATGTGATATTCCAGATGTTTTGTTATGAAGCTGTGGCTTACTGCCAAGTGATTCCTCTCAGCTAACTCACATGACAATTACAACTGATTATCATTGATGACTTTCATATTATTCGTCGATATTAAAACATATTAAATAATTCATATTATTTTATTCATATTATCTCAGACTGGGAAGCACTGGTTGGTTGTTATGACTTGTTCATCACACAGGGAGATGTACTCTAAGTATGTTTATTCCTTCTTTTCGTCTTTGCACTTGTTGAACTGATTAGAATTTTATTTGTATAATATTTATTTGTTTATATTTGTTTATTCATTCACAGTAAGGATTAAGGTGAAAAGGAAATTCCTCAGCAGCACACTCTTGAACTTTGGTGGCATACAAAGTTAAAGTACACGCTGTATACTTTAAAGGTTAAAGTCAATGCAGCGCGTTATGTTGTTATGTCATGGTGTTGACTCCACCAGTATGAAAGAAACCTCTCTACTTCCACTGCCACCTACGATTCAGTAAAGGAACGGAAAACGTGAACTTTATCATGGTAATAATTCTAAATTACTGGATTAACTATACCTGCTAATGTGTTGTATAGTGTTTCCATCTGCATGGTTATATAAAGAATGGTTAAACTGAATATATGATTTTTATATGACAAAGTTTTGTTAGACCTCTTGTGAGAAATTTGAATTAGTGTTTGTATTCTTTTGTGTGTTAGAACTATTTCATCAACATACAAGGTCACACAAAATATTGAATTACTGCCCAGTTCTGCACCATCCACAAAATTCACAACAAAGTTTCTTTTATGTAAATGAACCATTTGCCTTAAATTAAACGTGTAAACCAGTCCCTGTCAGACTGCTGTTTTCTAGTCACTTTTCTCTTTGTTGCATTTGGATGTTGCTGCTTTTCTTGTGCCTCTTCCTGCGATGTTTTAATGCCTTGTGAAATTAACAGGTTCCTGCAAGTTAACGCATGATAAGGTTTACTCCACTTCAATAAGGCTCCTCTGCAACCTCTTTCACAAAATGAAGATATCATCAGCTGGCAGCTACAAAATGTCAAACCAGTGATAAAAGCTAAAGCCATGGAAGTCATTGTGGCCACATGTAATACAGATACAAATTTTGATACAATCTGTGCTGATACCAGAATCCTACGTCTTTATTCATTAAGGATTAAGGATTTTTAGGGTTAAAAACACTGTTCGTTACTTTAGGCCTAGTTCCTTGTCCTGTCCTTCATAACAGTAGCCTATGAAAGTATTTTGTAAAATGTCTTTTTTGCTTCATAAGTACAACCTTAATAAATGTAATTCTTAAACACAATGGCCTAAATGTTGTCTTCCTATTATTTTCCATTTTCCAGTATTTCCATTTTCATTTTTGAAACTTATTTAGCTTGCTGTTAACATCCTGGTGGACAGAAATATCAGATGCCATTAGACGAATTCCAATGGTTTTGGTTTCCAATGGGGAAAACAATTAAACCTGTCACAGCACATTAGATCCTTCACATTATAGTTTGTACTGATGTGATGGTTTTTATTATTTCCATTAGTCACGTGCATACAAAGTTTAAAGACATTTAAATAGCACAGCTAGTAAAAAAAATAATAAACTACTGGCATATTATTCAAACAATGATTCTTTACACTGGCGTTTGGTTTGATGTAACTTGAACGACGTAAAAAGAAGCTTCCACTGCTGTTTAGTCTGCGTATCTCTGGATAACCATCCTGCAAATGCCAAAAAATGTAATCCCTGGACATGTTTTGGGCAAACATTTATACGAGGTTCTGCTGTACTTTACAACTTTGGACAGATTAATCAATTTAAGGTTAATTTTATATATATATATATATACCTTAAATGGATTTATATATATATACAACATCTGGACAGGAAATTTGTTAATATTAGCACCTTCGCTCAACAGCTACTGTTGAGTTGCCCTTGAGCACGGCACTAACATAATGCAGTAGAGCTGCTCACTGGCCAGCAGCTGAGGACCAGACTTTATTTAACCAGTTTAGTCACATAGAGGTTCGGGAACCTCTTTTGCAAGGGAGACCTGAAAAGCTGCAGACAAAAAAAGCAGATAAAACAATACTAAAGACACATAAAAACACTAAAATAGGGCTCAAAATAGAATAGGATCTAAGTTAGGAAACAAGAACACAATTAAGAAGGGAGATTTTTACTGTAGATTTTAAGATAGATTTTTTCTTTTAGATTTTAGTCTTTTTTGGGGGGTTTTAGAATTCTGCAAGAGATATCAGATTCCTCCATTTTAAATTCCTTTTCCAGACTTTTTCGAGTGGAAATAAAACATTAAGGCTTTCTTTCCCATCTCTGTTCATACATTAGGGACATGCAGTAGACATGCAGCAATGTGTGTCATGTGATCTGAGATAAGGATTGCAAGATGAACTCTTGAGTGAAAACTGTGAAATAAATTTGCAGAGATATAACGGACGTTTGCACAGAATGGCCTAATACATAAGAAATGTACCAGTGACTCAGTCAATGTTTTAAAGAAGTGTAGAATATTGAATCAAGAAACCAAAGTGGGAGAAGACATTCTCATGACTTTACTCTAAATTTACTAAAGGAAAGCTCCACGCAGAGATTAATATTCTGTCCCTTGATCTAATCCTCCTGCTGCCACTGTAAGCTCCAGATGTTTGTACCATCAGGCAGGATGTAATAGGCAGGTTTCTCTCAGTCCTCTCTGAATCAAATGGAGTGCCCCTGAAAAGTATTCATTAGAGTTTGAGCATAAAATAACCATAACATAAACCCTGTGACTCATACAGCTGGAGTGCTCCACAGCTACATTATTGGCTTCAGGATCCAAAATACCATGTATATGTACGTATTTTCTCCACTCACAAAACAAAGTGGCAGAAAGGTCTAAGAAATTAGAGCACACAGAAACTGTTATTTTAAAATCTAAAAGGGCTGTATTGGTGAGTAAGACCACATTTTTCAAGGTTACCTTCTAACTCTCCTGGTGCCATCATGTGGATTTTGGTATCTTTAATGATATTTTGTGATTTAGGAATTACTCGTCCTCTCAGGATTAGCTTTTTCTTCTAATCCACTTCGCTTGTGAAGTCTCCTTGAGCTCCCATGTTCCCGGGCTGGTTTATGAACGCCATGTCAGGGTTCAGAGCAGGGGCATCCTGAAGCAGCCTGCGGTCCTGTCTGCTGTTCCTCTTCAGCTGTGGTTTGGGATTTGCGGAATAGGAAGTGCAGAGTTCCCGGACAGGATGTGTAGTCGCTGCTGTAGTGTACAGCCCCCCCACACACACCACCACCACCATTCTGACACAGGAGCTGGCTTTCGCCTGCGTGAGTCCGCATCTGGAGAAGATAGGAAGCCCATTTTGGCATCTGGATAACTTGCTGTATGCTGTCTGTCTCCCGGTTTACAAGCGCGATCAGATCTCACCCGGGTAAATCGGCTAAAACGAGTTAATTACACTTTTACTCAGCTCGTGCATCGCATCATTACAGGTAAGTTAATGCCATGGCAGCCTTTGTGGTTTTTCAGAGTTTCTTGTTGTACAAGTTTTGCAGAAACGCTGCTTTTCATTCTTCACACAGAATTCAACGCAGCCTACTTTATTTTAAACATGTTGCTGTATTGCAGCTCATCCAGCTGCTTTAAGTTTCTTTTGTTCTGTGCAGACAGCCAAGGGGGTTGATGTTAACTTAATAACAGGGTGCTCCTACCCCTGTGTTGTTTTGCCTGCCCAGGCATGCACTGTATGGCTGGTGTGACTGCTGCACACAATTCATATGAGTCTAATTTCACCATCAACTCATTCACCTTTTTCAGTAATTGCCACATGCGTTCAACATCATTTTATGCATTATTAGATGTATTAATATCATTATGAAGTTTTCCTTTGGCCTGCTGATGGCTCAGTAAACACACCTCTTCCTCCTCCTCCTCCTCCTCCTTCTCCTCCTCCTCCTCCTCCTCCTCCTCCTCGCACAGACTCAGGTGATGACTCACCTCTGGACTCTCCTGTCAGCCCTGCTGCTGGCTTTATCTGTGGCCGAACCTCTGAACAGCCCAGGGGAAAATGAAGTCCTGAATCACACAGAGGAGGACCTCACCACGAGCCAGGCCAGCAACTACCATGCTATTAAAGAGATTTTAGTGTTCAATTTTCCATGATGTCCTTGTTGGATGTAACAACATTAGTTAAACTCAATTCGTTGGTCTCTCTCGTTTTGGAATCAGGTGACTGAGAAGGCCATCGGAAATCTCAGTGAAACTGCACCGACCCACACGCCTTCCACATGTGAGTGTTTTTGGCTTTTGCTGCACTCTCTTTTGACTTGATGTTCAGTTTCTCCTAAGAATGCCCTTTTTTTCTCTTTAACATTAATAGCTGCCTTGACAACCACAGTTCTCCCAAGCTCCAGTCCTGCTCCTCTGTGTCCAGGAATCCAGGTGAATCTAGAGAACAGCACAGGCTGTGGCTGTTCATCTGGCATGGTGAAGGATGGAGACAACTGTACCTGCCCTGTGGGCTTCACGCTGGAGGGAGCTGCGGGGTGTAAAGGTAAGAAGGGGCAGAACTTTCACTGAAGGTGCTGACTATCAATAAATCAGTACTCTATTCAATAAGTGTAATTACTGTATACAACTGATACGACTAAAGAGTGGTGAATACGCTCTACTCTTCATTTTAAACTATTTACAACCAGTTGTGTTTTTTCAGGAATTCAGCACACACGGCTTCACCCGATGAAAGATAAAATTAATAAATGAATGATTCTTTCCAACATGTTATGCCCTACAGTAAAACAGAACATGTCCTTAATGTCAGGGAATTCATGGGAAATGTGGTCTTAATTTTGAGAAAGTAGCAGGACCAGTCTTTAGAAAAAGGGCTCCCACTTGTCTCAACTTCATAATGCAACTGCAAACTATTATCTATTATCCATCAATGTAGCACCTTGACAGCAGACAACATGCTTGTTTGCATACAGTGATGTCAGTTTGATGCAGCGTATTATCTTCTCTCTACTCGACAGATGTTGATGAGTGTGAAGGAGATGGGCCAGGACCATGTGGTCTACATGCCAGCTGCACTAATACTCTCGGCTCTTACTCGTGTAGCTGTCTCCGTGGTTACCTGAAGGGTGCAGGAGGGTGCCAGGGTTCGTCAGCAACTGTGTGTGTGAGAGAGAGACAGGATGTACTGTATGTGTGTGAGAGCGTGTTGGAAGGAGAGTCTCAGAAAGGATTGTCTGTATCTCATTCAGCCTGTGTGGTACTGTATGGTCATAACACACGTGTGCCTTATGGGGTTTTACAGACATAGACGAGTGTGCTCTGGCTGCAGTGACGAGCCTGCAGGCCTGTCAGGGTGATGCTGAATGCAGAAACACCCCTGGTTCCTTCACCTGCTCGTGCCCTTTGGGATATGTAATGGCTCTAAATGGACAAAGCTGTATAGGTGAGGCTGATGTTGACATCTGGTGTGTATGACTGTGGAATGTGGATGTACAATAAATAAATGTATGTTCTGAAGCATTTTACCTAGCATGTATACCTAGCACCTACACAGAGGTAGCAGTGATGGATTAAAATCTCTTCCCCATGGACTATTTGACAGGATGTATGGGTGTTGTTGGTCTCTCAAACAACATACCAGCCTACATACAAACAAACAAATAATTAACTAAATGTAAAACAGTAATGTACAAAAAAACATTTTTGGCAAAACTCAGGTTGAGACACTAGAAAATTACCTTGAATTACTTAGATACAATAAAAAATTCCTTGACAGCTTCATATTTATAGTCCTTGGTTTCTCTCCTCTGTAGATGTAGATGAGTGCAGCTTTGAGGAGCAGTGTCGGCGTGAGCTGGGAAACGTGTGTGTGAACACACCTGGAAGCTTTGTGTGCCAGTGCCAGACAGGCTTCAGAGCAGAGGCCCCCGCCTGTGTTGGTTAGTCTGTCGTTAAGCTTCACCACAGCTGGATAAGACTGATGTACAGATTTGATCTGGTGTTGTGAGTTTCTCATATTTCTCTTGGGTTGCCCCCAGACTTAATATCTCCTGCTGACAGGAAGGAAGGCTTTGCTAGGAATAGAGCGCTTCAATCTGCTGCTTGCCTGCTTTTTTACTTTTTGCTTTTGTTTCCCTTCTTCACCTTTCCTGTAAGGACTAATTTCCTGTCTTGTCCTCTAAAGCACTTCTAATACACTGTTCGCTTTTTAGTTTTTAGTTTTTTCCCTTCTGTTTTTTTCTGTGACTCTTCTGCACTTCTGGTCTCAGGTCCTGTGTGTCCCGACTACACCGTGTGCCAAGGTATGATGTGCTTTCCATGCTTAACACATGCTGCTTGCTTGTTAAGGGTTTAAATTGTCAAGGTAACAACCAAACCACGTGCATGGATCTTTTGGGAAAAGGTCATCTTCATAAAAGATTATTGTAATATATTGTTATTTTATACCCATATTATATTTCTTTATTTCCACAGTTACAATTTCTTTAAAAACTGCCGCATGAAAGTAATGGATGTGAATTTGAACAAAGGGAAATCTGGGAAAAGAAAATATCGTCTTAAACTATTACAAAAGCTTCCCATAGTGTTGCAGGGACACAATTTTAATGACTTTAATTACTGCCTAATAAGCACTTGATTGGGGTTCGGTGACATGAGAATTATTGAGTCACTGTTGCTTGCAGTCAAATTAGGGGGGTGAATTGCACAGAAACATTGTTGATTTTCAATCAGCAAAAACAATTGTATTGCAAATGATGTCACAGCAAGAAATTTATGAAAAAGTCCTATACTGTATGTCTGTAGCATTTTCTCTCTCTGTCCCTCGATTCTGTCCCAGATGTGGATGAGTGTGCGGAGGGTTCTGCGATGTGCGATGGTCAGGGTGTGTGTGAGAACACGCTTGGGAGCTTCAAGTGTGTTTGTCGACCAGGTTACCAGGGAAACGGCACACACTGCGAAGGTAAGCAATTAGTGCTGACGTCCCTCCGTGGAAAACTCTGCATCCTGTAGACGGGGTCAGCTTCGTTGTGTGCATGTGTTTTAATGCTTGCTGTTATGCCTTCCATTAAAATAATCCTGAGAGGCAGAGTAATGTTTTTTGAATGGAAATAAACTGAGTTTGGGAGCTTGTTTTAAAAAATCCGTGTGCTTTCCCTTTCCAGATGATAATGAGTGTGCGTCAGGTGGTCACAGATGTGACACCAATGCTCGTTGTGGCAACATCATTGGCTCTTATTTCTGCCAATGCTACCAGGGCTTCAATGGTGATGGACACTCTTGTTTTGGTGGGTAAGCAGTGTGTGTGTGTGTGTGTGTGTGTTTTCTTAATGTGTGTACCACTTGTGGTGCTCCGTGTTACAAAGTGTCCGCCAGTGATACTTGTGTCATGCAATCAATACTTCGGTGTGTCAGCAGCAACTCACCAGACATCAGTCCCTCAGGATTGTCCCTGTTTACAGATATTGATGAGTGTGCTGTGAACAACGGTCACTGTCAACACAACTGCTCCAACGAACTGGGAGGGCACAGCTGCCAGTGTGCCTCAGGCTACCAACTTGACCAGGATGGACACAACTGCACAGGTAAAACACAGCTCGGGAGTAGGGTGTCCTTCAAACCAACTGCAAACATGAGTTTAACCTGGGGTCTTGCTTCACACTTAAACTACTCAGTAATTAAAACCACTGTGTTGCATGTCTTTGTGATACATGATGTGAATATGCTTATTAGCTTTCTTGCCGTGAGTTAAGACGAGAAGAACGATACCACCAGGAGACAGTTAGCTTAGTTTAGTGGAGAGACTCGGATCAAGGGAAACAGCTACCCTGGCTCTGTTCACTGGTAAGAAATAACATGTTAATTAATGAGCTTTAGAGGTGCTAGCAGGTAGATTCTTCTATCTAAGGACATAGTCAGGCTGGCTGTTTATCCCTGCTGGTTTCAGTCTTAAAGCGAAGCTAAGCTAACAGCCTCAAGCTCAAGCTTTATACTTAACGTGGAGGCATGAGGGTTGTGTCAATCTTCTCATCTGACTCTCAGTAAGAAAGTGAAGGGACATATTTCCCAAAATGTTTAAGTATAAGTTTAAAGCATCTTTCGACTCATTCCAGTGGCAGCAGAATTTGTTAATAGAAAAATAAGGCATTTCTGTGTGCCTCATTAAAGCTAGACATTTTCAAATTCTACACATAATGGCTTTAATCATGTAAGTATGTAAGCAGTGAACTACAAGAACTCACCATGCTAACATAGATTAGCCAAGACTTAAGAGTTTTAAAAATGGCATTTATTTCAAAGGTACCCTGTGGAGTATTTGACCACTAGTAGTGCTATGGAGCAATGCAATTATGATGGGGTACGCTGTTTTGTTTGTATCTCGAGTTAAAGACTGCTAGCTTATCTGAACATATATGTAAACAATGGAAGTTAAAAAACAAACACTGTGTTTCTGTTTACAAAATGAGCTGAAATCCGAGAAGTCTGAAGTCTGAGAAAGCCCTCACACGGAACCGTGTTACAAAAGAGGTAACTAAATGTCTTTGATTCCCCAGATGTGGATGAGTGTTTGGCACTGAATAGGACCTGTGAGCACATTTGTATCAACACTCAGGGATCTTTCCAGTGCTCCTGCAGGCCCGGCTACCAGCTGCACATTGATGGTCACACCTGCGTGGGTCAGTCACTCAACGACAGTCTTTCACTTCTCCCTGCTCATTTCAGTCATTTAAGCCGGCCAATTTACCACCATGCAGCAGAGACAAAAAGTGTCATGAATATGTTATCTCACTTTCTCATTTTGCGTGCGTGCATCTTTTCTGCCACGACATAAGAGGATGTCCTATGGGCTCATTTTGAAAAATGTTGTTCTTGTCTCTGTATGTGGCTGTGTGTTTCCTCAGACATCGATGAATGTAAACTTCAGAATGGTGGCTGCTCTCACACCTGCATCAACTCTCCAGGAGGACAAACTTGCCACTGCCCTCCTCCTCTGCTGCTAGACACTGACAACCTCACCTGCAGCAGTACGTTTCTCATACAGGGTTGACATATTATTTTGCGTTATATGAGTTATTGTATATTCTTTTCTGATTTTAATCAAGAGGTTATATCAGATTGGTATCTATTTCAAATTTGAAAACTTAACAAATAGCAAGCCAAGCTGTTAAGGATAGACATTCTAACAATATTTTATACTTTAGGACTTGGATATACCTTCTATATCTTATTATCAGATGATATTAAATAAATCATTGTTTTAAAAAGGCTACAAACAATTAGCTGCAACTAATTATTTTATGTTTCTAAGAGGAATACTTTTAGTTTGATGATTTTTTATAGGGTCTGTCATTTTTAAAACTTGCTCAATAATTTGACAGTGCAGCAAAATGTTGTGTCGCAGCTTATGATTATTTTCAATAAAATGCCCATTATGATATCCCCAAACCCCACTGTAACATCATCAAATGTCTTGTTTTGTTCATCCAACAGTCCACAACATTAAAGATGTTCAGTTCATTATCAAGTAAGTGAGAGCAAAGCAGCAGATTTAGACAATCTAGACAATTTAGAAGCTGGAATTAATAGGGAGGGAGTTTGCTTGAAAATGAGTAATCGATCTTTTAAGCTTTGCCCAAACCATTGTTATAATCTGTAAATATTTAATTACTTCAAATTTTTTTCCCACCTGAACAGATGTTACATCTTGCAAGCTTAGAAATGGTGGTTGCGACCACATATGTACTGTGAGGGCTGAGGGCCAGGTCCAGTGTAGCTGTCGAGCAGGCTGGAAGTTGGGCGAGGACCTGAGGAGCTGCGTGGGTGAGACTTCATTTACCCTCCTCAAACTGCCACTACTGATTTAGTCTAGCTAAGTTTTACCAGAATATATTTTATATTTTTAAAGGAATTTTCGGAACTGCAAATGGCATTAAATATGAGGTCATATCTATGCAACGAAGTTTGTTGGGATTTTTAAATTCTAAGTACATATGATTTTAAAAAACTCCTTCAGACTTCGGCATCTGTTGAAACAACCGTACAAAGATTTCCCCAAGCATCGTTTTGTAAATATTTATTGCTCTAGTCTTTCAGATCAAAACAGTAAATACCTGGAAAGGTTTAAATTGTTGCAATCAATTTCTCATTCTCATTCATTTCTCATTCTTTTGCACTTGCCAAGCTGAAGGTGTTCATAAAAAGAAATCACATCTGCTGGGAAAAAGGAAGTGCGGAAATGTTATTGGCTGATGACCAAATTTTCTTGGATAATAAGCTTGTTGCTGATGTACACAGCCAAGTTTCCCTGGTCACTCAGCCAAAGAGGAAATGAACAGACTGACTTATAGATTGTTTTGAAATGTTCCCCTGTTTAACATTCCCCTGTCTGTTTTCATAAGATGTGGATGAGTGCGGGGACTTCACAAATGCAGGCTGTGAACAGCTCTGTGTGAACCATCCTGAGGGCTTTAAGTGCACCTGCAGGGAAGGGTATAAAGTACAAACTGATGACCTCAGCAAGTGCCAGCGTGAGTCAAACATCTGATGTGTTAATCATGATGAATTTTGCAGACAACAGTATTAGCATTAGAAACTGCTTCATTCTGGTTTTTAGAAGGGGTTAAAAAAATGATGCCTATTAATTTCTCTTTCCTTTCCAGCTGTGTGTGACCCTCCCTGCCAGAACTATGGAGTGTGTGTAGCTCCAAACAACTGTGACTGTCCTCCAGGCTACCCTGGACTAGGCTGCTCAGGTACAGATCCAAACTGTTGCCCATGGATGACATGTAATTGTTAATATCACATGTTATTTGCCATTAACGGATACTTGGAAACAACAGAATCAAACAATTCTAGTATGGTTAGTATCGATGTAAATTTCTATTGTCATCAGCACAGGACTAAGAGTATAAAATATCATTCTTGCCCACAACAGCATACTGCTAGTTTTGAAACTTTATCTCTCATGTGATGGCTGAGGGATTCAAGTGAATGGGAAAGGTGTGTCCAAACTTTTGACTGGTACTGTATATATATATATTCATGTAACCTATTAGCAGTTTATGGATGTTCTACTTAGTGCTAGAGTCCTGCAGACACAATATCTAGAGGCAGAAGTTATCTTTAAAACCTTGCAGATTTCATTTGTATCTGTGATGTTGTTGACAAAAAACAGGTATCATATCTTTCAGGGACTGAGACATATCCTTGTTCAAAGACTTTTTGTTATGAGGGAGAGCTGCTCGGGGTTCACTATAATGGTGCATTGCTGCAAGAAATGGATGTATGAAACCCATGCTGGTTGTGTATTTCAGCCATGTGCTCCCCGCCCTGTGCCCACGGAGGTACCTGCATGCGCTGGAACAAGTGTCTTTGTCCTCCTGGCTGGACTGCAGCGGGCTGCCACACAGGTACCTCACCTCTGACACAGAAGTTAATGAAGACTGCACCACTTCGGTACAAGCAGGCGCCTGTAGAGACAGTGTTTTCAAACACCGGGGGATAAGTGTTGAATTAAGCAAACAAAGCAGACTGTGCTGAAAACCACAGTTGCATAAGCAAATACAAGGTGATCAAATGTTTGCACCCTTTGAAGAGAAAGTGCTCATGCACAAAGGATAAAAATATGATTTTCTGCAGTCTGCTAAGTCCTATTTTAAGGTGCCCAGCTCATTCCCTTTGTGAGTATGTGCTGAGGCACTTTGTGCTTTACATCGATCTTGTGCTCTTTATTTCTTCACTTTTAGTTTTTTTCTTCATTTCATTCATTTTCATTCTTCATTTGTCTCTGTTTTTATGAAAAACCTTGTTTAATGCAGCACATTTCTCTTACATGGTTTAGTGTCAATGTAGTTAAATTTCCTTTTATCTTTTTCTATTTATCCTGCTTTGACTTTTCTTCATGTCTCTTCACTTGTGCCTCTCTCAGCCGTGTGTGAGCTGCCCTGTGCTAACGGCGGTCGCTGTGTAGGGCCTGATACTTGCCAGTGTCCCTCTGACTACACTGGCCCCCAGTGCCTCCTGCGTGAGTATTAAAACCACCAACACGTCTGGCATCAGTTACACCGGGCATGCAGGGGGGTCATTTCTACCTCCCCGCCTTCGTGTTTGTTAGCAGCAATGCCTTGTAAGAAATGGGTTATACCATAACGGAAAAACAGAAAGGCAACTGGGCAATTACCAGTCACCAATGTTTCAATCACCCATGTTACCTTTCCTACATAGACTTACCTCTATTTGCATCTGTGTGTGTTTTTCAGCCCTGTGCACTCCTGCCTGTCAAAACGGGGGAAGATGTGTGGATGTCAACAAATGCACTTGTGCTGGTGGATGGCAAGGAGCTCGTTGCCAGATAGGTGAGATTACACTCGCTGTATTTGCATCTAAATCTATTATCTATTTATTGTTATATAACTGAAACATTACAGTCATACATTTTACAAACAGGACCCGTGTTTCAATTTAGTCAAACATATAAATCAATATTATAATCAATAATAAATCATTGTCAAATTAAACGTAATGAGAATTGTTCTATATTTGTGCTAATCTATGCAAAACAGAAAACATAATGAATAGATAAGACCACATGACTTCTGATGGCTTTTACTTTCATGAGGTGCTGAATTTGTTCTCTACACCCTTTACACAGTGAGTGGAATTTGCTTCCATTAGGATGGTTTTACCCACTTAGAGGAGGCACTAACTGATATATGAGGTGTTTTATTCCATCAGCTATCAGGCTTTTTAAACAAAATGTGGTTTCTCTGGATGAAGCAGGGGTTTCCTGGTTTCCTGGCTGCTGCTTCTTCTTCTTCTTCTTCTTCTCTTTGCTGCTTTTTGTAGATTGTTTTGGTGACCAGTGACAATGACAACAGTGATGTTTACATTAACCTGTGTACTTATGTATTTTTCTTTTTATAATTTGTTGTCTTTTTTCATTGCTGTACTTTTCTGTATTTATTATTATCGGATGCAGTCTGTAAGCCAAATCCCCCTTTTGTGCGGAGAGTTCAAAACATTGTTGCATTGTTACAACTTGCAACTCCAGTCACAAGTAGAATGGTGTGAATGGCTTTATTTTAAAGGGTTGCAAGGGTTGGTTACGCAGTTCTCCAGTCAGCCAGTCAGTGGAGCTGTGCACAGACTCTAGAGCACCATAATCTGTAAAGAATAAAGTTGATGTTTGTTGATATTTCTGAAGGCTGCTGGATTAACAGCCTATATAATAAATGTCCAGCACCACAGCTTATTGTGTAGTCAATAGTCATTCATTCTAAATAATTTTAACCCTTAAAATGAGGATCTGGGATAGTCTCTAACCAAACAGAATTGCTTATCTCCCTGAGGGAATGTTACTTACAAAACAAACAGAGTCCAGTGTGCAATCCAGCTGGTCTTGGACACTAGGTCACTGTTTGCTCTAACTACTAAGTCATACTGATGTCCCAATTCCACTAAGATACTAGTTTTGCATACTGAAATGACAGTAAAAGATACTCTTTTACTTTTACTGTATGATGGTTTTTAAAGGTGAGTGAGAAGACTATGTTGTAGCGGTCAGCTGTATTGGGTTTGATTTCTCTTGAGTCCATTCTTGTTTTCTCTTTTCTGTCTCCGTCAGAACCTGTTCAATGTCACAAACCTTGTAAGAACAGTGGAGTGTGTGTCGGCCTCAACAGGTGCCGCTGTCCCAAAGAATTTACTGGAAGTCTCTGTGAAACTGGTTAGTGTGTGTGTGTGTGTGTGAGAGAGAGAGAGAGAGAGAGAGATACATTTCTTTGCCTTCACTTTGCATTAAGACTCCTGCTGTGTGCCGTGTCTGCAGCGGTGACCACCCCCTGTGTGCCGCCCTGCCAACACGGGGCCACCTGCAGTCCTCACAACACCTGTACCTGTCCAGAGGGCACTGCAGGCCTGCGCTGTGAAAGACTGTAAGTGTGACCAACACCAACAACAAGAACAGAGTCACAAATAGCACCAGCTTTTCTGTAACTTGCAGTCTGTTTATTGCTCGTTACTGGTCTACCTCGGTGAAGTTTTCTTTTACTCAAGGTTCAAGGTACATTTATTTGCTATTCTACGAACGTAGGGCTGCACAATGAAATGAAAACAGAACAAGCACTTTATATCACTAGTGTACAACTATTCAAAGATCTATTGTGTTATCTATAATATACCATGCTCTGTATGTGATTAGGTTATCACAACAACATCAATAAATCTTCTTTGCATCTTACAAGGCCTGAATTTTCAAGGACATTGAAGTGAAAAACTATGTTCAATCTTTTGTGCATCAAGCTGTCTTGTCTTAGAACAGATAAAGCTTGCTTAACATACATGGGACCACATCCATTGTTTTCCAGATAGATAATGTTAAGCTAAAGACCTTCTAGTCAGACTACTAGTTACAGTAAAGGGCAGCATGTAACTCTTTTACTTTGCTGTTATAAAGAGCAAAGTGAAGTTTTCACAATATAGTGGCAAGTACCTTGACACTAGGTATTTATGTAGACAAAAGAACCTACATAAACACCTAGTGTCAACATAACTATCATAAATGCAAAACTCCAATGGAACTGCTTTGTAATTTATAGTTATGTCTTATCATTATTTTTGTCTTATTAATCAACAACTTAATCAACTTGCAGATACACAGTTGCCGTATGATTATTTACTTTAACTTATTCTCATTAATTTGTGATCGTTTGTGTTTTGTGTGGCCTAGGACGTGCCCAGTGATCACCACGGTGGTCAGTATGGCTCGAGCCGTAAGAAAGGCGTTCAAAGAGAGTTATGTGGACCGCTGCGGACCCCTGGGAGTTAAGCTTTGCACTAAATACAGGTTACCTGTTTTCTTATTGCATGCTCTAGATCTGGAATAAGTAGTTCATGAATTGTTATCTGTTTGGAGTCGCAGATGGGTGGAGATTTATCATAGAACTGCAGAAAAATGTATTGACTTCCAAGAACTTTTCTGCCATCTACTCTTCTATATGTACTCACTTTAATAGATTAAACATTGCATAACATTGTAAATAGTTATTCAAGTTCATGATAAAACACTTTGGCATAAGCAAATGTGAGATGGGTATTACAGTAGCATTTGTGGGCTATACTTTGACTATTATGTAAAGGTTAAGTTAGATCAGAGTATAATTATAGTTCAATATGACAAAGCTGTGTCTGCTTTCCAGGATAAACCAGGCACGTGTGTACCTGCAGGCCTACAGGGTGGGCTACAAAATCCAGTGTCCAGAGAAGAAGGGCAGATGAACAATGTTGTATACATGCTCCTTGTCATGAGCCACTACCAGGCAACACACTGAAATGAAATGAGATGAGCTGTAATGCGTAAAATGTAATGTAATTGAATCAGTGAGAGGGTGAGAGCGGTTTCTCCCTTAGATCGCACCGCTCTTTTGAAATTAAAAGGGGACATGACTGTCTGATAAAGGCTGCTTGTTTGATCTGTGACTTAGGTTGACATTTATCTTTAAATCAGTTTTGTACACAATCATATGTTGCATATTCCTCAGTTTATGAAATGTACAATGGTTTCATTATTTGTGATGTTGGTGTATAGCAGCTGAAAGTTATTAAATGTTTTGTCTTTTTACAAAATTATGTCAATATTGTGAAGTGTTTTTTTTACTGTCTGTAAACTCTTGTCAGCGATTGTCAAAAAATAATAACTGAAAGTGTAAGATCCTACTTAAAGATTTCACTTCAAGGGATATTATCAAAATATATTAATTTAGATATTAAACGTGAAGTAATCAACTTCACAATAATCAAAACACTAACAAGACATAACAGAACTGCAGTGCGTGGCTGTATATCATATTCTTATCGTTGTGTAGTAATGATACCTGCTCTCTTATCCAGCATACAAAGGTTCATGAACTTATTTACACTACCGTTCAAAAGTTTGGGGTCACCCAAACAATTTTGTGTTTTCCATGAAAAGTCACACTTATTCACCACCATACGTTGTGAAATGAATAGAAAATAGAGTCAAGACAT
>JAVQJD010027580.1:0-10454 GCA_036023655.1 Nannoperca australis | reverse complement strand
GGGAGGAAGTAAAGGCACCAGGCGGGAGAAAGTAAAGGCACCAGGCGGGAGAAAGTAAAGGCACCAGGCGGGAGGAAGTAAAGGCACCAGGCGGGAGGAAGTAAAGGCACCAGGCGGGAGAAAGTAAAGGCACCAGGCGGGAGAAAGTAAAGGCACCAGGCGGGAGGAAGTAAAGGCACCAGGCGGGAGAAAGTAAATGAACCAGGCGGGAGTAAGTAAATGAACCAGGCGGGAGTAAGTAAAGGAACCAGGCGGGAGTAAGTAAAGGAACCAGGCGGGAGGAAATAATCGGGAGGTTTAAAGGCTGCTGATATTCTACATTTCTGTTCTCGTCAATAAATCCCATTTAAAAAGACGCGCGAGTCCGTCTCACTTCCTGTCTGCGGCTCTCGGCTCCATCGCTTCCTGCTGAAGATGTTAATCTTTAAAAAGCAACATGGAGACAGAGCATTAGTTGGGGACTATTTCCAGCGGCGGATGAATCCACACTGCTGTTTGTGGCAGCAGGACGGTGTTTGTGGAGCAACACTTGCTGCTGCTTCTGGTCTTTTTCTAAACCTTTTGATGAGAAAATGAACGTTTCGTTTATAAAAAGGCCCGAGTTTAAGCTGCAGTTCCCCGGACGGCCGCTAGATGCTGCTCCACGAGAACAGCCCAGCTCTGTCCAGACCACAGAGGGGGTTTCTCTTCAGCTGCGCACGCGTTTTCTGCTTGATTTTGGATTTTCTGAAAACTTAAGACTTCAAGTCTCCTTTACAAACACTGCAGCCGTGATATTACACACTTTCTACCTCCCACACCTCTACCACTACATTTAATGACAAAGAACAGTCAAGGGTTAAAGGTACTTAACTGTTTAATGTTAAACTATTACATTGTTTTATTACTGACGTCCCACTTTAGTTTAGTTTATTTTATTCTAATTGTATAATTTGAAACTTTGTGTGAAATGTAAATCTAGCATCAGACTATCGTAGTGAAGTAAAAAGTCCCATTAGTACTGGAGTAAATGTACTTTCTGTATCTCCAGTTTCTCCAGGAACTCCACATGTACACAAAAAGATTAAAAACACACCAGCACAAAATAAAAAGTTCTGGTTTTTATTTTGAAAAATTGTACTTGAAAACCACGCAGATCATTTCTAAGGCATTCACAACACGTTCTCTCTTTTCTTCTTTGTTTGTGGACATTTTGAGTTCTCGATGCTTTCAGAGAGGATTTCCTAAAAACAGGAGCACAGCGAAGGCACAGCGAGAGAGAGGGAAGCAAGAAAACAACAACAACAACAGGTTTGGCTCTGGACGTACAACAAAAGTATAAAACCTTTTTCTCCACATGTGAACATTTGAAACATCTGTGATGTCACTGACCCACCGGTCACCTGACACTCGCTGGACAGGAAACGGATCTACTTTTTCCATTTCCCCCCCAAAATAGTAAAATAATTGATGGATTAAAAGATGGCCGCTGTGGGTGGAAGTGACAAACCATTTCAATCTTTATAAAGTCAAACACACGTTTACTGTGTTCCTGTTAACAGTTTGAGTTCAGCATCAGAACTAAAGAAAACTTTGTCTTGATTTACAGCAAAGAAATAAGTGAATAAATATTCATGTTTCTGTGGAGAACTTCCTCTTACAAGCCGATATTCACCACTTTTCAAAATAAGAGCTCGCCATATTTTACAGCTTTATACATTTTATTTTGGTGTGAAAAAAGTCTAATGCTGTCATTTCAAATAATAAATAATTTAAAGTAGTTTGCAATCTTTCCTAGAATAAATACGCGTTCACAGCTCCACCCCCCCACCACACACACACACACACACACACACACACACACACGGGATTAGGATGTTCACCCTGCACCCCCACACGTTAATGTCTGCACTTCTAGAATCAACACATTTGTCTAAATGTTGAACTGTTGCTTTGAAAAGTCGTTTGTCGCAGCTCTCCAGCTGTAACCTGCATTAGATTTGTTCCTTTGGCCTCTGAACAGGATCAGTCCTCCTGCTCCTCCTCCTGCTCCTCCTCCTCCTGCTCCTGCTCCTCCTGCTCCTCCTCCTCACCTCTTCATCCAAACTCACCTCACAGAATGTGTGAGTGAGAAGGAAGTCAGGTGTGTTCACGCTGCTGTTGTTTGAAATGTACAGTTTACACCTGCAGATCCAGATTCATTTATATCAACACCTCAGTCAGGTTTCCCATCATGCATCACAACACAGATCTCACCGGCTGCGACAAACATCTGCAAATCAAATGTTAAAAAACCCAAAACCAGATGTTTTCTATAAACTTCAGAATAAATTAGTCACGCAGCTGTTTCTACAGCAACGAGCAGATAAATAAGAAAGAAGGTGAATCTCTCACACACACACACACACACACACACACACACACACAGGGAGAATCGGTAGCGTGTGATTGGTGGAAAGTAATATATATTATATATTGTACTGTTTTACTACTTCTGCTCACTAAAACGTCTGTACTCAACCTTTAACTTGTTGTATTTGTTGTTGAATTACATCGTTGACTAAAGTAAAACTTCATTAAATAAATACATTTGGTGCATTTGAGGAATAACGGACGCCGTCCGGCTCTGGGAGAGACTCGTTACTGCAACAAGCTCAGACGGAGCGTTTCTGGCCTGTTGTCAAATCAATCAAAAACTTTTCCAGGATTATTTTCTGGAAAAAACAACATTTAACATTTAAGCTGCTGACTTTTCATTGTAACTTAAGAAATGACCGAACAGCATCCAAAACCTTCCCGGGGAAACTCCAGGTGTTCAGTCTGACGAGCAGCATCACTTATAATCTCTGGGTTTAAAGGAGGGGGAAAGAAAAGAAATAGGATTTATCAGAATCTGAGCCCCAAAGAAGACAAAGATGAAGCAACATGTCCGTTTAACACACACACACACACACACACATACATATACAGAGACACACACACGCACAGAGACACACAACACACACACACACACACACACACACACACCGTGAGAGCAGCAGACTGAATGAGGACCGAGTCGGTTTCTTCTCAGACGTCGCACAACTTTTAATAAATAGACACGAGCGGGACCTCCGCCCGTCACGTCCTCCTTCATCCGCCTCCGTCAGTCTGTCCCTGTCGTCCTCCGCCCGTCCTCCGCCCGTCCTCCGCCTGCTACCTGATGCGCCCGTCGTCTCTGGGCGCCTGCAGGTCAGACTTGGGGTCGGGGCTGGCGTGGCTCCAGGCGGTGCGGCGGCAGCGCTGCATGACGGGGCAGGCGCTGGGGCCCGTGGAGCAGACGTCGGCGGCGGCCCAGCGGCCCTCCAGCAGCCGGTCCAGCCAGCGACGCAGCGGCGCCCCCGTCAGGCCAGCGTTGGCCTCGGCCTCCTCCACGGCGCCCAGGCTCACCGGCAGACGCAGCACCGGGTTCAGGCCGTGGAAACTCTGCTCCATGTAGGAGTTCCTGGCCGGGCCGCCGTGCAGGCGCAGGGCGTCCTCTGCAGGGGGGGGGGGGGAGAAGGGTAAGTCTTTGGAGCCACTAGCGGCCATGTTTGTAGTCCTATCTGTGGATTTAAACTCAAGAGACGTCACAAACTTACAGAAGAGTTTTTAAAGGGGAGATTCCTGACTTACAGGATCTTTGTCTTCACACCGGTGTAACTGGGCTTTTCTAGACGGCGGAGGTCACAAATTGGGCTAAAAGTTCAAAATAATAATAAAGAATCTGCTGTTCTGAAGGTTTGAATCAGTCAGATGTGGATGAAAAAGGTGGTTTTAAGGTTTTGCACCTGAACTAAACACTAGAAATGGTTTCTACACGTCTGGTACATTTTCTATTTGCTGGTAAAGAGACGAGAAAACACAATGACACACACATCAGGTCACATGACACCTTCACTTTATCACACCAGCCAATAAAACACACACACACACAAATCAACACAGCAGAGGCTAATTCAGATAGAGGTGACCCTGTGTGTGTGTGTGTGTGTGTGTGTGTGTGTGTGTGTGTGTGAGAGTGAGTGAGTGAGTGACTGGATGCTGACGCTATAAATGTGTGTGTGCGTGGTGTTGACAGCTGTGACAGGAGGGCCCCTGCTGTGTGTGTGTGTGTGTGCGTGCGTGCGTGCGTGCGTGTGTGCGTGTGTGTGTGTGTGTGTGTGTGTGTGTGTGACCACAGTGACCCTCCAGAGCTCTTGAATATCAACAGGTGTTTCCATCTGAAGGCTGCTACTCAAACATTTCACCGTCACATGACCTGGAAGCAGGATTCACACGTGATGTGGCAAAATATACAATAAATAAAGGACCACGTGTTTTGGTCCTGGTCTGGTCCTGATCTGGTATCTGATCTGGTATCTGATCTGGTCCTGATCTGGTAACTGATCTGGTATCTGATCTGGTCCTGATCTAGTCCTGATCTGGTATCTGATCTGGTATCTGATCTGGTCCTGATCTGGTCCTGATCTGGTATCTGATCTGGTCCTAGTCTAGTCCTGATCTGGTATCTGGTCTGGTCCTGGTCCGGTCCTGGTCCTGGTCTGGAGTTTATCTGACACATTAAACGTCTTATTTCCTCCCTTGTATTGATGTGTTTATCCAGCGGGTCTAGAAACCGTTGTATAAATGTTTGATTAATATTAAAACATGTAATGAACGTCTCGTGGCATCACCTGTATTCTCCGTACGCGTGCAGGTAAACCGCAGCGGTGGCGTTTGGTTTGCTCACCTTGGCGTATGGGCTGCTGTCGGTGGAACTCCAGCGGGGCCACGATGAAGCTGGTCTGGCCCAGCGGGCTCCAGTGGTGCAGCACCCTCAGCGTCCACACGCCGGGCCTCAGCGGCGGGGTGAGCGGCGGCCGGTAGTGCGTGACCTCGGCGGAGGCGTCCACCAGGATGTCGTAGGTGGCGGCGATGACGTTGGTGGGGTCGATCCACACCACGGTGGCCGTCAGGTTGCTCTGGCTCCGGCTCCAGCGCTGCACGGCCACCGGCTCGTCCTTCGGCCCCACGAGACCCCCCCAGTTCCTGAAGAGACGCTCCTTCGGATCCCAGTCCGTCCCCACCTGCAGCACAGGAAGTCATCGTGAAGTGGGTTCAGACTCTTTCATCTTCTAAAAGCTTTTATTGGGTTGGTTTTCAGGTTTCAAAGACTTTTAGAATAATGTCCTGATGTGCTCCAGACATGTGTGTGTGTGTGTGTGTGTGTGTGTGTGTGTGTGTGACCTGGACGTGCTGCAGCCTGTTGGTGGGGTGGGGGGGGCTGGCCAGGGTGAAGTGGTCTCTGGGTGTCACCCAGGTCTCCAGGCTCTCCAGCTGGGTGGAGGCTCTGTTAGTGGCCACGTGACGCACCAGGTAGCCCTGGAACTGGTCTGACAGGAAGTAGAGGTGCACCGACACCGGGTGGCTCATGGCCACGTACCTGAGAGACACACACACACACACACACACACACACACACTAGTTGATGCCTGACTGAATGTTGCATTTATGATCGTGGGAGAGAATCAACGCTGTGGATTCTATTTCTAATAAAAGACAACAGTTCTCATCAGTTATTCGGAGCCGCAGGGATCAAATATCAGCGTGAAGCATCAGCACGTCACGAACGCCTTCGGGAATCAAAGAATCTCTGTGCAGTTAACACGCAGCTTTACTTGTCGTTACATATTTAGAGTGATAAACTATCAACACCTGGACCGGGTATAAAATATCTGCTGCTCTGTCACTGTATGAACCACGAGACACGCTCCCAGCGATCTGATTGGTTCTGATCTGGTGATTTGACGGTAACCTGTTGCTAATTATTGCTGACATGCTAAACACCAGCATGTTAGCATGTGGATATTAGCATTTGGCTCAAAGCTCTGCTGTGCCTCAAACAGCTGCTAGCATTGAGCTAACAGCTAATAAACCTGTGCAGGAGTCCGTCTGGCTGCTCCAACACCTGTCCAGGTGATCAGGAGAGTCGGCAGGAAGTTGTCGCCCAGCAGCAGCACGAGATTTCACCTTCTATTGTTTTTAAGTTAGAACCAAAACTAAAGTTGTAATGTTTGACATGTAGGTGTTTCTCTACTGACGTCACAGGTCCAAGGGGACAGAGTAGTCCTGTTCTAACTGTACGCACACACACACACACACACACACACACACACACACACACACACACACACACCCTAATGCTGCCCCCACCCGTTCCAGCCACCAATCCCCACCCGGACTCCAACAAGTACCTCCTTGTACCTACTGTGGGTCTCCACCCCCCACACACACCTACACACACACACACCAACACACACACACGCAGCTGGAAAAAGCCAGTCTGCAGACACTGTGGCTGACTGTTGGACAAGCGAGCGTTATCTTTATATTTAATTTGGACTCACAAACTAAAACTTCAGCGGGTTTAAGTTTAGTGGAAAGACCCCCCCCCCCAGACAGACTAGTTTCTCTAAATGACTTGTACACAGCACTGAAGCGACACCTGGAGCTCACAGGGACTGAATAATACTTGATATTTCTGATGCATTAGAACCGTCCATGATTTCTATATTTACATCCTGTCACTTTCACCCCTCAGCCCTGTGGTGCTTCACGATCAGCAGGTGGACTCAGTAAATATCCCTAAATCTTGTGTTTTGCTTTCCTTTCCAGTGTCAAACAAATGGCACCAGGAACCTCTTGGATCCGGACCAACGGCCCACTTTTCAAGCAGTTTTGGTGTTGTTGTTTGTTCCACACCAAACAATCCAAACCAAAACAGGCAAACACACGAGTGTTTGTTTGACCGGAGCACGACAGCACAAAGTCTCAGACCTCCACTGTGGCCCACAAACTCCTGGCACCCCCCGAACCCACCAGGAAGCCCCGAAACGCCTTCCAGCATCCCTCCATAACATTACAGAACCAACTGGACTACCATCAAGAACCCGTAACCCATTAAGAAGCCTGTCCACAAACCCCCTGGAACCACATTAAAACCCTGTCAAGGAACTCCTGAAAGACCTGCAGGAACCTCCTGAAGAACCTCCGAGTTCTGGATGTGGCTGTTACACATTACAACAACCTCCAACATGAACACACCACAAGACCTGGCTTGCTAGCTAACGTTAGCCTCAAAGGCTGGAAAGTTCACCGTTGCTTGGCAACACTGTCTGCTGCTCAGTCATTGGTTGACATACCTGCAGCTGTTGTCGTTGGGGTGTCCCTGCAGCGAGCTGGCAGCGCGGGACAGTCCCATGCGAGCGAAGGCGTGGTAGTGGCTGAGGGCGGAGTCCGACAGGCTGGCGGGGCCGTCCGTCTCCTGCTCGTAGACGTTTTCCCAGTAGGCCTGCAGGCTCGGCGTGCCCGGGGGGTACGGGCCGAACAGGAAGGAGTCCAGCTGGTTGATGATCTCCTGACTGACGCTGGCCTCGAACTTCCTGGCAAAGAAGGTGGGTCTGGACGCTTGCTGTGGTCCGGAGAGACAGAGGAAGACAAGGAGGGACGGTTAAAGACCAACTCTGACCTTTAATAAAGACGCCAGTAGAGAGACGGAGAGGACGGTTTATAAAACAGCAGGATCAAATCACAGCCACACTTGTTGAAAGGAGAAACACTGGCAGCATTCATCCAAGCACTCGTTTGTTTGTCCAGATGTGAAACCGCCGAGTTGCAGTTTGTGCAAAGCAAAGAGTAAACATGCTAAATAAATCTCCAGCATCGACTTGTGCCAGTTTCAGAGCTTCACTTCAAAATACAGAAAGGTTACAGGACGACGACATAACTCCAACCTGTGGCCATGATGTAATCAATAACGCTTATCAATAGCAGGATGTGTCTTATAACAAGCCCCAGACATTAACTACAGAAGCTGTTTCTAAACACAGGAGGGATCCCGGAGAACCTCCAAGATGAGATACAGGCGGGAAGTTAGGTTCTTGGGGCCAGCGTGCATCACGGGTCGGACCATGACGTTGTTGTTACAGGGTTTGGCCACTCTGTCAAAACTGGCTTCACACCCCGGTGCACTTCTTGGATGGGCGTGGCTTGTGTGACGTCATCAGGAGGGTGCAACCTCGCCCAAGCAGCTCGATCCAGGAAACCCCAACATAATGAGCTCTTTACTGAGCAGGACAGTTTTATTCTGGGATGTTACCTAACAGAGTGTGAGTCCGTCCACAGCTAAAGACAACAGTGGAAACCACTAGTTACAGGGTCGGCAGGGAGCGGTGCTCCCGTCATCAGGAGACCACGTGAAAGGCCTTCACTCGCCCTAAAGGAGGTCAGCCTAACAGGATGTCAGGAACAGGATCGAATGTTTCTGCCTCATTTAGTCAAGAATGAAGCGTTTGTTTAGCATGCTGCTTCACACCACAGCTGTAACAAAAACTACAACTCATTATTGAGTTTACACACTAATTATTTCTATAAAATGTCCACCACAATATCCAGAATCCCAGGGAAACATCTTTAGATCACTTATAGAACAGCCCAAAAGCCAAAGTTCACAGAGACCCGAGACAAAGAAAACGTTTGTATCATCCATAACCCCAAAATCTTCAGGTAGCGAGGATGTAACAGAGATCGATCATCGAAACAGTTGCTGATTCATTCATTTCCCTCTTTGGATCTTCTTCTTTTCTACAATACAGGATGTGCAGAAGAACTGCCGTGATGTTCTTAAAGATCTAAAGTCTTCTCGTAGCAGAGTCAGGGCTGCAGGTTGTCCTGATCCGGATCTCAAAGAGTCCCAAAGAGTCCGCAATGGAAATAAAGTGTGTATCCTGAACTTCACATGCTGGCAAACCCCGACATTACAGTAATGACAGCGTTAGAAACCTCGGCGGCAGCGAAGCTACAAAGCTCTAAAAATACCAGCGGCCTCTAAGTGCACAGCTGCTTCCAGGATCAGCTCCTCTTATAGAAACCATCAGGGGCCCGACCACAGACGCTGTCTCCAGGTCTGTCGTTACCGGGAGCCGAGGACCGCCCGTACGCAAAAGCAGCGCTGCTAATTTGTGAATGCGAAGCTATTCTGGTCCCGCGGCCACGAAGGCCCCGAGAGGGAAGGCGGGGGGCCCGGAGCCACTGATGACGGGCGTCTTTGTGGCTGCCAGTCATTATAGGGATTATATACATGCAACATTAGCATGTTTCAGACTCAATCAAAGGAGATCTGTCATGTTCAGTGTAAGAAATAATCATGTTGTTTTATATAAAATGACATATTGTGAAAGTGGAGCACTTTCCACTTAAGACCTGTGACCTGCAGATATTCTTCAGGGTTCAGGAGCGTTTCTTTAAACGTGTGCAGCTCGTTCACTTCCTGTTTACACTCAGCGCTGTGCTGGAAACAAAGCAGCCGGCCGAGGAGTGGAGGACGCATGCACGGAGGAACACAGCTGCTGTTCAACACCAGGAAAGATCTTTTCAAGAAGGAGGGAATGAAGGAGGGAGGATGAGGTCACACGGTGCAACAAGGCTGCATGGAAGTCATCAGCTCAGTAGAAGTCCAGTCTTTTATGGGAGTTCACATGCACAAAGACAGACGTGTACGTTCTCACTCTGAGGCTTTTAAATCCTCAGGAAGTGTGTTTCCTGCAGTCTCACCTGGAAGCGCGGCAGGTCCGAGGGCTTGAAGTCGTTGGGCGAGCAGCCGCACCAGTCCACAATGTGCTTGTACTGACACTTGCACCCCAGCTTGCGGTTCCAGTTGGTGAGCCGCAGGTTGTTGTCCACCATGGTCTGGCAGTGGGCGCTGTTCTCCAGCACGGTGTGGAAGAAGGACTGCAGGTGCAGAAAGAACAGATCTGGTCTACATCCACAAACTGCTGCTGATGATTGAGAAGCATCTTTACACTGGTGTCAGTTATTCTGGGACTTTGTCTTCAAGTCTTTCGTGACATTTTATTTGTCAGTGACTGATGACCTTTGATAGATATGTTGTTTTTATCTCAGTGAGACTTTCCAGAAAGAATCAGAGTTAAATTAATAAAAACAGAGAGTTCCCGGAGTCCAACAATAACCTCTTCAATGTTTTGTGTCCAAATTTACAAAGTTACAAGCAGCAAATCCTCACATTAGAGACTAAATCTGTGTTGTCTGCGCTTGATAAATGGACTCAAATGATTCATCTTAATATTAATCTCAATCAGGTGTCAATGCTTCTGTCTGCTCCTCTACGGGACCCTCTACAGGACCCTCTACAGGACCCTCTACACTCTACAGGACCCTCTACAGGACCCTCTACCCTCTACAGGACCCTCTAAAGGATCCTCTACAGGACCCTCTACCCTCTACAGGACCCTCTACAATCTACAGGATCCTCTACAGGACCCTCTACCCTCTACAGGATCCTCTACAGGACCCTCTACCCTCTACAGGACCCTCTAAAGGATCCTCTACAGGACCCTCTACACTCTACCGGACCCTCTACAGGACCCTCTACCCTCTACAGGACCCTCTAAAGGATC
>JAVQJD010027574.1:0-23833 GCA_036023655.1 Nannoperca australis | reverse complement strand
TGGAGCTATCCTCCTCTGCTTTATCATTTTCTTTTTTAGAGGTGCAATAGAGTCAAGTGTCATTCTCAGTAAGCTTGCAGCACTGTCAACAACGTGATCAATCTGGGAGGGACCAAAGTTAGATCAAATGAAATTATTCCATTTAAAGTCTGGAAGATTACACAACTACTGCAAAACTTTAAGGTTGAGGTATTTGTACCTCGTACTGTACCTTTGCCTGCTGCAACATTAAAGTGAGGAATACATTAAAGTAACAATAAGAATCCAGTATTAATCTGCATTACGAGCACTTAAAGTATATTTTGCTGGTAACTTTGTTTAGGATTTGTACTTCTACTGAGGAGTCAGCTGTACCAACAACAATGTGAGGGAATAATCAATCAGTGAAGGAATCAGTAAAGGACAGGTCTGTCTCCTCCACAGCTGGTGGATGACCAATTGATGATTGATGATCAGTTACTGAGTAAACACACACACACACACACACACACACACACAGTAACTGAGTAAACACACGCGCGCACACACACACACACACACACACACACACACACACTGTTACTGAGTACATACACACCAACATATTGTACAGTGTGGTCTTAATACTTTTACTGTATTTTAACTATAATCAGAACAAAATGACTTCCTTCTATTCAGGAAACGAAGACAATATTAATGTTCGGGGGTTTATTTTGAAACTCTACACCGGAAGCCGCGCTCGCGTGTGTGTGTGTGTGCTTTGTCGGCAGTGTGACGTCAGGGCAGACGGAAACAACAATAGCAGATCGTGAGTGTGTGTGATCGGATCAATAAGCCGATCACAGATTAAACAAGATGTCGTTCCAGACCAAGAAGAGCAGCGCGAGACCCGCGGTAAGTCCATCCCGAGCCGAGCCGGGAAGAACCGGGATAAGGAGATAACAGGATGATGCTGGGTCGGTGAGGTAGGATGTTGCAGATCCGCCTGTCCATCACCGAGCCGTTAGAATCAGGCTGGCCGAGCCGGACCGGGCCTGCTGGTGTGTGTAGCAGCTGCAGACCCGTTCCGGTTTGGTGAGATGAAGCTGCAGTGATGCTGAGAGATGAATGAATGGACTATAGCCTATAATAATAATTAGAATAATTGTAAGAGCCATGTGAAGAGTTGATAAGGGACTTTAATTATGTTAGCAGATCGCACTATTAGAGTAACTTTATATTCTGAGTTAACGTTTTGAATGGAGTTACTGTGTCACACCGATTTTGAAGAGTTGTGGTAATGTGGATTACCAGATGGTTCAATAAGAATGAAATAAAAACAAATCAATGTACAAAAAGATTCAAACATATATTAAAACTCGCTGTGTTCAGTAAATGTAGGACATTTAGGAATCGCATTGTTTTGACATTTTATTTAATGCAACCAATAAGATTTATATTGTAAAAACACTTCCAGTCAATCAATGGCCACTTTTATCTGTGTGACATCATCAATGTGGCGTGTCTGAAAGTTGTTTTTATTGTGTATCTGTTGCACTGAAAAATGTCTATGGAGAAAATGACATGTTCTCCTTTGAACCATGAATGTCGGCTGTTCAGCAACAAGAAACTTCATTCCCAAATGATCGGTTTCCAATAACCAAATGTAAGATTGCTTAGACAATTTACTGATCTAATTAAACCGGTATCAGTGGGCCATAACAAGTCAAACATGAAACAGATGCCTTGACTCCCTGTTGAAATGTTTCCAGAGAATACTGTGGTTTAATATCCAGACCATTAACTTGGTGTTTAACCCAGCATCCTCTCTGTCCGTCTTTATCCAGGGCGACCGTCTGATCATCAAAGGAGGAAAGATCGTCAATGATGACCAGTCGTTCTATGCTGATGTCTACGTCGAGGACGGGACCATCAAGTAAATACAATGATAATCATATGGATTATTATTAAATATTGTTTGTTCAGAGAGGCTCACAGTCCCTGAAGGCTTTTAGCAGCCGACCACTCCTCGTCCCCTTTTTTCACTGAACACCTGATCTCCAGGTGCTCAGACACCTGCAGCAGGTTCTGGCCAGTGCTTTTGGATGTTGTGTAGGGCTACATTCATAAATCTATGGTTTGAGGGTCTCTGACATCATCAGACTTCCTGTCATGTGTCCTGATCAGACAGATCGGTGAGAACCTGATTGTTCCGTCTGGCGTGAAGACGGTGGACGCATATGGTCAGCTGGTGATCCCCGGAGGAGTCGATGCCAACACCAACCTGCAGGCTCCGCAGAAAGGCCTGAACCCAGCCGACGACTTCTACCAGGGAACCAGAGCCGCCGTGTCTGGAGGAACCACCACCATCAGTCAGATTATTACCAAAAACCTACCACAACTCATCTATAAGTCTTCAGTCAGAGCACAGTAGTAATAACAGTGGTGGTTGTGTTTACAGTGGACCACGTGCTGGTGGAGCCCGGGACTAGTTTACTGTCAGCGTTTGAGCAGTGGAAGGAGACAGCAGAGGAGAGGGCGTGTTGCGACTTCTCTCTTCACCTGGACATCACTCGCTGGCATGAAGGACTGTACGAGGAGCTGGAGACACTCATCAAAGATAAAGGTCAGAGGACGGGTTACTGATCATCACTAAAGACACAAAAAGACAAAAATTAAAACAAACCTGAAAAGACCGGAACAAACCTGAACAGACCGGAACAGACCAAAACAGACTACAGATGGGGACTCACATAAGGACTGTTAAGTTGATTATGATTTGGCTGACTGATCAGACCAAGTGGCTGCTGGTTGGCAGTTGATGGACTGACACTGTGAGCTAGTTCAGGCAACTCAAGCTGCACTGCTTTACACATGTGACATACCTCACTCTCCACAACCATCTACTAAACACACCCTCCCAATCTATTGCAACATTTCCCTTTTCTCCCTCTGCCTGTCAATGCCACTGCTGCCCCCGCATCAGTATTGCTGCTTGTTCTTTCAGCCCCACCACCACCCCAGCATCCACCTGCAGGTTTTGGATAGAGGGTTGAAGATATTTGCTCATCATTCCCAAATAGCTCTATGTAAACATATCTGTGGGGAGTGACAAACTCTATCATATATAATAAACATTTCAAACGTGAGATGTCTGACTGTATTGCAGTGGTGGACTTCACAGGGTCTTCAACATCAAGAGCTCCAGTAGTTACTTACCAGTGGTTCTGTGTGTTCTCTGCAAGTTGTTTTTTATTTGGTGAAAGGGTGTCTTCAGGCTAAGTTGCTCTTTAGCTCTTGTAGTAAAATTTTTTGTTTCAGGTGTGAACTCTTTCCTGTTCTTCATGGCCTACAAAGACAAATACCAGAGCTCCGACTGTCAGGTACTGTAGTTAAATTATTATTCATGTTTGTTTGTTTGTTGTTGTTGTTGTTGTTGTTGTTGTTGTTGCTGGGGTTGCAGTGGTCAATTTATTCTCTTCATTTCACTGAATCTGCTCCCTGTTTTCATGGTTTCAGCTCTACGAGGCGTTTGGGGTCCTCAGGGATCTTGGGGCTATCGCACAGGTCCATGCTGAGAATGGTGACATCATTGATGAGGTGATACGTCCTCACTATTTTTTCAGTATGGTCACACCAAGACAATAAGTTTAAACTGGTTTAAACTAGTTTGTGTTTCAGGAACAGAAGAAGCTTCTCTGTCTTGGCATTACTGGACCTGAAGGACACGTTTTATCTCATCCTGAGGAGGTACACACACCTGTAATACACTTGACACACCTGTAACACACTTGTATTGTAATAACACCTGTAGCACACCTGTGTTCTCATGCTCTGTGTTACTGATGATGTGTGCGTGTTGTCATGTTGTGTTTCAGGTGGAGACAGAGGCTGTGTATCGGGCTGTCACAATTGCCAAACAGGCCAACTGTCCACTGTATGTTACCAAGGTGATGAGCAAATCTGCTGCTGATGTCATTGCAAAAGCCAGGAAGAAAGGTGATACCATCATCCTCATCTTTTCATCATGCCCTTTAATCCAGATTAGGTTTAGACAGACTATACATTTCATTTAGAGTCCATCAGGTACTGCCCTCGACCTCCACGAGACATTAAAGAGTGAACCAAGACATTCCAGATCTTTCAGCATCTCATGGTGAATCCCATCCACACCTTGACTCCCTGAGTGATGTTTCTGCCAGAGAAATGAACAGGTCTTTCAGCTCTGCCTCCTCAGTATTTTCCAGCAGCTCTCCTTCCTGCTTAAAACAAGATGGACTACGTTCTTCCTCCTCCTGATGGTTTATCAAAACCTTTTTGAGGCCAAGTCAAAAATCCTTCTTCACGACCTTCAGTGACCACAGAAGCCACAGTCCACCAGGCCTCCTGGTACCTGTCTGCTGTTTTAGGAGTCACCTGGGCCAACCAGCCTGAAAAGGCTTCTTCAACTTGACATCCCACTTCACTGCTGTTGGGCAGCAGCTGGTTCTTTGGTTGCTGCTACGACATGCAATGCTTACCTTCTAACCGCAACCCAGAGACCTCTACAGTGGAAGCTTTGAACATGACCCATTCAGGCTCAATGTCCCAGGTTTCCCCACAAACTGTTGTTGCCCACATGACCTTTAACATCCCCCAGAAGAACTATAGATTGTCCAGACGGTGCCCTCTCCAGGACCCCACCTAGAGACTCCAAAAAGCTTTGACCCTCTTGAGACACACCGCAGCTCTCAGCAATGGGTTTATGAGTATCACGACACCTGACCGCTGCCTTTCACCCTGGGTACCTTTTGGATAAAAAATAAAAGGCCATCTAGAACCTTGCAGGTAGTGGGCTCACAACACACCTTTGTGCTTATGGGTGTAGGGCCGGCCACCAGGCACTCTGCAGCAAGCTCCCTTCCCAGGCCTGCTTTTGTTTTGGCGACCACTAAGGCTGCCGTCCTTCTGACCATTCAGTATATGTCCACTGCTTGAGAAGTTCCATGTTCCAATCAGGCCTGAAAGGGTTCCTTCTTTCAATTCAAGTTCAATTCAATTTTATTTATATAGCGCCGTTATTCTTCACCTTGACAACGTCCTAAGGATTCTCTGCCAAAATAGGCACCAGTGACCATCTGACCACAAGTCAAGTTTTGAACATGCCCTACTGATTATCATGATGCACAAACCCCTCCACTGCAATAAGATGGGGATTATTGGAGAGGTGCTCATACAGATGTTACAGAACATCCTCCTGTTTCTGCCCTCAGGTATGGTGGTGTACGGGGAACCAATTACAGCAAGCCTGGCCACTGACGGCTCTCACTATTGGTCCAAAGACTGGGCCACAGCTGCTGCCTTTGTCATGAGCCCGCCTCTCAACCCTGATCCTTCCACTCCACAGTACCTGACCTCCCTATTAGCATGGTTAGTATGACTCTACCTCCCTGTTAGCGTGGTTAGCATTAAAGAAGCCTCACCTTCCACCTCAACAATACAGGTGCACCAGGGGAACCTGACAGGTGTTTGTTGTGTGTTTTCTTGCAGTGGAGACCTCCAGGTGACATCCAGCGCTCAGGCCAGCTTCTCTACAGCTCAGAAGGCTGTCGGGAAGGACAACTTTACACTGATCCCAGAGGGAACCAACGGGATTGAGGAGAGGATGTCTGTGGTGTGGGACAGAGCTGTGGTAAGATAAGTTGTCTAAGTTAAATCCTACAAATGTGGATAATAGCACATTTTCAGACCTTGCCCTGAAGACATTCATAGTGTTGACCTCAGAAGAATTGAAAAAAAGAGAGACAATAGAGAAGTTCAAACCCCACTTACTAGACGTCATAAAGGGGATCTGTTTTCAGCCAGAGGTGACAATCCACATTCAAATATTTTTTGTTTCATTAATTGCTTTCACTACTGTTACATTCATTCATGGCAGGTCACTATATCAGTTTATAAGGGCTACAGCATCCTTTGCTACCTTACAAAAAAAACCCAATTGCAATGAGCTCCAAATGTGAGGTTTTCAGATTTAAGTGAATATCAGCAGAATCTTGAGTTTTTCTTTCTCATGTTAAAGAGTTTTTTTTCTTTATCTAAATGGAGTCTTTGAGGATACAGGATGTCCTATTCTTTTTCCTACTGAAGTCACCTTACATATGTCGTTATTGATGTTTTTGTCCTTCTGTCTCTGCAGTCCACAGGGAAGATGGATGAGAACGAGTTTGTTGCAGTAACAAGCACCAATGCTGCTAAACTCTTCAACATTTACCCACGTAAAGGTATCATCTGGAGAAGATAATGACAGTTAATGCACTACATTTACTGACGAACAAGCATAAAGAAAGACAGGTTTACTTCATCTGTGATTTATCTCCTCTTAATTCAGAATGAGATGGCAACTGAGCTTGAACAGAAGTTATATTCGCCCAGCAGTAGTAGTTGAACATTAGTGATGTTAATATTTGTTTAAAACATAATTCAGATATCTGTAAGACAGTAGACCGATGTATCTGTCATCAATGTGTTCAGGACGGATCGCTGTAGGTTCAGATGCTGATATTGTGGTCTGGAACCCAAAGGAGAAACGAACTGTTTCTGCAAAGACTCACAACCTGGTAACAATACATCGATCTTCATCATCCATAATCAACATTCCTCATTAATCATCATAAACTCACCATCATCATCTTCCTTACCATGCTGCCTGTCTGTGTGCAGACGGTGGAAGTGAACATTTTAGAGGGTTTGGAGTTTCGAGGCATGGCATCGGTGGTGATCAGCAGTGGTCGAGTCGTTCTGCAGGATGGAAAACTCAACGTGACTGAAGGTTCAGGACGCTTTGTCCCCAGGAAGGCTTTCCCAGACGTTGTCTACAAGAGGATCAGGGCCCGCAGCAAGGTAACCAAACAACTAGTTAACAAATAAACCAGCCTACCTATTAGTTAACCGCCTGACCTACTGGTTCACTAGATAAACTAACCTTACTTTGACGGAGGATCAGAGCATACAGCAAAGTAAACCACTAATCAACTGGTTAACCAGATAACCAGCTGACTACCGTACAGAGGATCAGAGCCTGCTAAGTTAGCATACTGGGTTACCCTCTAATCTTACTGGTTAACCAGTTTACCACCACCACAGGGGATTGGTGATCGTCCCCTCCAGAAGATCCAGAATGCAGCAGCACGTCTGATCTTCAACGTACCGAGGTTCACCCACGTCACCTCTCTCTTCATCTCCCTTCACTGGCTACCCATTGCTGCTCGTATCAGATTCAAGACCCTGGTACTGGCCTTCCAAGCGGTGAACAGGACTGCACCAACCTACATCCAGACCCTCCTCCAGCCTTACACCCCCACCCGCCAACTACGGTCCGCCTCACAGAACCGCCTGGCGGTTCGCTCTCTCAGGGACGCATTCAAGACTTTTCTCCAGTTTGGCTCCCCAGTGGTGGTATCAGCTCCCCACATCCGTCAGACAAACAACCTGTCTGGCCACTTTCAAGAAAAGACTAAAGACTCATATTGATCCGGGAATTCAACAGCACTTGAATGACACAATGTTTTTATAAAGTACAGCATATTGTACGATATTATAGTAGAATTGTATTATAGTTTGAATGTATTGTATTTGATAATGTACAAAGATCATCTGTTCTTAGATTTAATGCTCTTTTTGATTCTGCCACTGGCAGCGATGTACTTATAGCACTTGTGATTCATCACCAGCCCTTACAAGCTTGATGAGACATCTTGTTGTTTGCGATCATGGTTCTATGCACTTTATGTAAAGCTCTTATTTGGAAGTCGCTTTGGATAAAAGCGTCTGCTAAATGCCTAAAAGTAATGTAATGTAATGTTCACAGCAAGTTAACCAACAAGTTTATTCCTTCTCTAACAGAGGATCAAAGCTCTCACCATGGTAACCAGTGAGGTAACTGACAAATTAACAAGTTGTTTACAGGTGGAGGCCAAGAAGCAACAACTAAAGGGTTCAACTTCTGTCTGGTTGATGAACGAGTTGATCAGAATAATGATTGATCAGTTAACAGATCAATCAAAGATGTTTTCTCTCTTCATCTTAGATGGCAGAGGCTCGTGGCGTCCCCCGTGGAAACTATGATGGTCCGGTCCATGATGTCATCAGTATGACTAAATCGGTCCCGCCCACTCCAACCACCAGGGGGCCTCCCTGTCCAAAAACCCAAACCGGACTCCGAAACCTTCACCAATCAGGATTCACCCTGGCAGGTAATATTCATAGATGCAGGACACACACACACACACACACACACTTACAGTATTTTGATCGATAATTTGATATAGCTGATTGAGTTTGAATTGCATTCAGTGTATCCATACAGAAGCTGATTACTGCCGTTAAATGTGAAGAACAATCTGTAAAATGATTAACATCACTGATTCAAATCTTATTCTTCTTCGTCTTCTTCTTCTTCTTCTTCCCAGGAGCTCAGGTGGACGACCACATACCTCGTCGCTCTACTCAGAGGATTGTGGCGCCGCCTGGTGGACGATCCAACATTACTTCCTTATCTTGAAACAAGAATCAAACTGTCACTTTGATTTTGTTGACAAAAAATTTAAGTGTCACCTTCACCTACTACAAAATACAGCCAAACCCTACTACAACCTCCCAATTAGTACTCCACCAGTAGTACTTTCTTTGCTACTGCACCCTACTTACAACACTACAAATCCCATAACAGTAGTACTTTAACTAGTGCTGAACCCTATTAAAACCTTACAAACCCTGTAACTTTACAACAGTACTACAACCTGTAACAGTGGTACTCCAACTACTGAACCCACTGCACTTCAACCCTTCAGTTAATACTAAACCCTGCAACTAGTAACAAATAGTTTGAAAACAGTAACTAGCAGTACTGAATCCTACAATAATGGTACTTCAACTACTACTTAACCCCACAATTTGACTAGTTAGAAACTAAATTAAATTAATAAGTCTTACTATAATTCTACTTCTACTAGTATCAAACCTTACACCATCCAACTAGTACTAAATTCTAAAGCAAAGGTACTTGAGCAACAATGGTAGTACAACTCTAGACATACTATTAAACCCTGCCTACTCTGCCCTCGAAGCAGCTGAGCTGATACTAAAAGTTGAAGTTAAAACAACACTACAACAAGTACTTTATACAATAACTACTACTGTAGTTTTCCAATGAATGAAGCCTTTCCTTGACGCGCTAACGATTCCCGTCAGCATAATCCACATCTACAGTTTAACATATGAACTTAAATTATTGCATGCTAAACAGTTAAACATCAATAAACTGCATTTAGGCTCCTATAACTACTTAATCCTATTAGAGTAGTACTTCAACAAGTACTAAACCCTAAAATAATGGTATTTCAACTACTACATACTACAACTCTACAACTAGTAAGAAACTAAAACCCCTACAACTAATTCCAAATTCCACACCTGCTGTAGCTCAACTGAAGTAGTACTGAATTTGACAACAATGGTACTACAGCCCAACAACTAGTACTGTATCCTACAATAATGGTACCTTAACTGGTACTGAATGTTATTGGTATAGTTCTTGGAATCAGTCATTTGAAGTACTCTAATCCTTAAACGTGTACTCAAGAACATTCAATCTCATCTGTCCTACAACTCATCACTCGTGTTCCCTTTGTCTCTCAGTGATCTCCGGTAAAGGAAGTAGCAGTAGTTCTAGTGATCACGCCTGTCCGGGTCAAATTGATCGCTATTAGCAGTTTCCATTGTGGTAGTAGTAGTGTAATTCCAGAACATACTTCCTGTTTCCTTCTGTGCTCTTTCATTAGCAGTACATACGTGTTCACATCACTTCATCATCAGAAAACTCACCAGTAGACATTTCAAGCTGGGTTTACTGAGTTTTCTTTGTTAAAGATGATGTTTCCAGAGGCTTTAATTACCAGCTGTCCTCATCAAAACACTTTGTCTTGACTTCACTGTAGTCATTACTCTAAGATCAATATTAACATTAGCATCATAATATTTCCTGTCTTTATCTAACTGAAGGTCTTTTATAATGGAATTGTTCCAGGTCTGAACCACTAAATCTGTATCACTATGAGACCATTCTAATAATATAAATCCATATTGTTCTGGCAGAAATTCATCAGTCTGTGGTGGAGTGATGTGTGTGTTCGCTTGTTCTGATTTAGTCTGAACTGACTTAGCTTGACACAGTTAGTCCTGTTGTGACTCAATATTTTTTACTTTTTAATTTATTGATAGTTCAATTCAGTTATTGATAAAGTATTTGATGCACTTAACATTTTATCAGAATGCAAACCCAGAATGAAACTTTCAGACTAAAACCTTAAGACTTTATGTGAACTTCAAAACATCAAGTGACTATAAATGGTGCTAATAACTCCAGTGGTAGCCTGCAAGTAGCAATCCCTTCAATACCATCACCCCTACAGGATGTAAACAAATTTAGTCCACCCCCCACAAATATCTAAAACAAAGTGACATTACCACAAAAAGACAAAGGACAAAACAATTCCCTGCTCTGACCATGGATATATAAAAACAGCTGGACACTGGACTCCTGGGTGGTGCCCACTCATTTCTACGTACATTTCTAGATTTGGGGTTTGCTTCTGTGTTGTGTGGCCCTCTGCACATCCTCAACAGTGTTTCTCCTTCTGGTCCCACCCAAGCAGATTGCGAAACTGAAAGTGATTAGTAGATTTAACTTCATGACCTCAGCCCGGCAGATTGAAACAGCCACACCTGTAAAGTAAGAGGCTATATGTTGATGATTTATCAGGTTTTAAGTTTTGAGGATAAGATTCTGTTCTTTAAACTGACCTTTTGTTTAAAGCAAAGTGACTGAAGCTCAGTATACTCTCGGTTTGTGCTCGGTTTACCAGTCCTTACAAGCACATGATCCATATGGGGACCTGAGTTTATTTTCTTTGAAAAATGTGATTTCTAACCTGCAGGGGAATTTGTATTTGCAGTACTGCAAGTGTCCACCAGCAAGGCTGAGTGATGGTGCCGTATCACATCCATAAATACATCCATTGTGATAGGGGGTCAACATCTACTATGCCCTTTGACCTCCAACCCTGACTGTCACAGCTGCAGACCCCTTCCCTCCTTGCTCTGTGACCTCTGATGACCCCTGAAGGGATTTTTAACTGGATTTGCTTAATTTGATACCATAATCATTTTGTATTTTTACAGTTTTTGTATCCTGGCACTGATCGTAGACTCACTCAGTTCAGCCGCTATGCAGTCCATGGCAGCCATGTTGGTGCCAAGCTGTTGCTATAGTAACATGCTATGAACAAGAAGAGTAAGAGAATAGACATTTTTGTGTCCTTAATGGAATAGTTTGCTTTTTTGAATTAGATGTTCAGATTGAATAGCTTAGCTTAGCATATAGACTTAGCATATCTCCGTGGTCATCACCATGAGGCTACCAAGCAACCAGTAAGACTCCTGGAAGTCACTGTGACTGGCCTGTGTGGCATCCTTATTAATCATTGTGGTACAGATTCAGCTCCAACATGGCGGCTGTGGTCCTGCAGGCTGAACTGTTTCTGTAGCAGCCGCTTGTTTTTCTGTCCTCACAGATGAACCAGAGCAAAAATGGAGGACATGAACTCTTTCTACACACAGTGATCCTGTGCAGACATGGCAGTGTGTGTATGAAGAGGTGTTACCAGGGCGACGGTGCATCTGTTGTTGTTGTTGTTGTTCCTGTTGTTCTTGAATGTGAAACTTCTTCCAGCTGCATGAATAAAGTGAAGAGAAACACAACAGAGTATATTTAGTATATTTTTTGCACATAAAGCTTATGAAAAGCCTCATTTACAGCCAGAGAAGTCTGTTAGTCCACTTTGTGTGTTTTTCTATTTGTTATCAAGCCAAACCTCATTAAAATCATCAATATGGTGCCGCCGTTAGTCTCTGGTCACGTGACTTAACTGCTAAAAGATTCACAATACATTGATCACACTGATCAGTGTATTAGTTATAGACGACTGCCATGTCTTTAGCCATATAGCTGAAGCGGTTCTGCAGACTACAGGTGGATGGAACAGGATGTAAATCTTCCTGCGACGTTCGGCACAGTGTCTGAAGGTCTTGTAATTACAGCGCCCCCTGCCGCCGGCGCGCGCTGTTCAGTTCTAACGAGCCTATTTACCTTTGATAAATCAGCCGCGCAAATTACGTCACCACCAATAGGAAGAGCAGGTGAGGTCACATGGTCACAGAAACCCGACAAATCGAAGCAGCTGATGAGCAACAGCTTCACCTTCAACCTGCGGTGAGTTTAAACACTGTCACCTGCGTGTCCACTCACCTGTCTGTCGGCCACTTGTCTTTCACTGTTTTGTAAATGAAACACGTGACTGTGAGCGCGTGTGTGGGGGTGGTGGTAGTTGACGCTTTGAATTGAGTTTGTAAAAGATGTTAAAGTGTTAAATCTGCAGACTGGATGGGACCACATTTGAGATGAATGTAATCATTGATCAACAGAAAATGAACCAGCAACTATTGATCAAATATTGTGAAAGGGGTCTCTGTTAAGAGTAAATCAATAAAGACTTCCATAAAGAAATTTGATAAATGAGTTTAAAATAAACCAACCCAGAAGACAATCTGCAGCTCTAGTTCAGCAAAACCTGGTTAATCAATCCCTCTGTTTCCTGCTGCTTGTCTGGGTCCGGGTCTGTGTTCTAGATCTAATTCCAGCTGAAGGAATTAAAGCTGGTTTCCCATCATGCTTTTGTTGTGAAACAGCCACTAAATGATATGTGATATGTAGTCTTGAACTGGGTGAACCTACGGAAAGCCTGCACATAACTACCAAGATAAGAGTCAGCTTGTACAGCTTTAATGATGTAGGGGGCGGACTGCACCGTGATGGGGGAGTCTCGACTCATCGTGGAGGAGCTGCTGGCTCTCTGTCTTCAGAGGATCACAATGGAGGAAAACGCTGTCAACACGGATCTGGGTGAGCCGGATTCATTTAATCACACCAGAACAACACTGACCCAGGAACAGTTCACACCCTCTGTGTGAAGGAACCTCAGATCCACCTCAGACCAGGACTTTGTCATTCATTCCAATCCAGAATAACTGAACAGGAAGTTGTTGTAGGACCGACTCTGAACCTGAAGATGGTTTTTAATTCCCCCTCATGTTTCCTCCAAATGTTCTGCACACTCGGTTCTAACAGAACAGTGCAGCGTGAGCAGGTATTCAGTGCTGCTGACTGACTGTTACACCATCAAAACAAAAGATGAACAGCTTTAGAGAATTAGAAAAGATCTGCAAACCTGAAGGAGCAAGGTGCATGTCATATCCAAAGAGCCAATCACAGAGCTCCAGTCTGAGGAGGAGGAGGAGGAAATCTGAATTAAATTCAACAGGAAGCTGGTGCAGAACTGAGATGTTCCCTTTTTTATTGGATAAGTGGCAGCAGAGGTACAGACAAGAAGTGATGACGGGAGAGAAAGAGGAGTACAACAGGATTGTTTTCTCTGTCCACATGTTCTTCACACACTGTTTGATGGTGATTTTATTTTGCGTTTTTTTCAGAGTTTGTTGAAGTGGTGAAGAACTTTGAGACGGTCAGGAAACGCTGGCTGCACGCCGAGCTGGAGCTGAAGAAGTACAAAGAGCTGCTGGTGAAGTCTGACGTGGCCAAAGCTGCTTTGGAAGTCAAACTGAAACACGCTCGAAACCAGCTGGACGTGGAAATGAAGAAACGCTACAAGATCGAAGGCGACTATCAGTACCTGGTGAGTCCCAACAAACTCAAGAAGTTCCATTCAGGTCATGTGGGGGGGGGGGCATAATCATTTCCTGTTTTCTCCTGGGAGGAAAAAGTCAGAAACCTAAAGGGAGAAGTTTATATATTTTGGTTTCATGATGGAGCCAATCAAATATTGTATAAAGCAGTGATGTCAGCGGTGTATCACACTGAGCAAATCAGCAGGTACACAACACACTGTGACCAGGTCCCTACGTTTTCTGTTGTCTTGCTTTGAATAATACATTTCAAAAGCATGTTGACATTATTTTTGTGACTTCACGTTTCACTCGGACTATAATCTTCTAGATGAACGAATAAGAAACCTGTTGTGTTGGCAGCATGGCAGTCCACTTTGTCTGCGTCAAACTTCATCTTCTGGTGTTTGACGGCAGACAGAAGAAGCTACTTCACAAACTCCCCTTACTGTTAAAGGGGAATTTCACTGCCCACATCAGCTCATCACAGTTGACTCTGATTCCCAGCAGAGGCAGATGCAGCTCATGTGTGACATCCTGGTTCACGACAGTAAGTCCAGCGCTTGTCTGAACGATGAACAGAAGTCTCTTCTAGCTACGTTTGAACACAAAGGAGCAAATGTGACTCTGCACAGAAGCAGCAAGAGGTGAGAGACCAGTCGCTCATGTAGTTCACTACTGGGGTCAAAGAAAATTCCATGAAGCGGTTTGGACCCCTGGGTAACAGACGGGTTGTGCGTGTATGTGTCTCTCTATATATGTGTGTGTGTGTGTGTGTGTGTGTGTCTGTCTATCTATTTACCTACCTACCTACCTACCTACCTAAACAGCATGTTATTTGGAATAAAACCTTTTCTCTTGGTTCCTTCAGGTTGTCAGTGATCGACGAGTCTTCTTTCCTGTCTCACTCTGATATCAGCTACGATCGGACAGATGATGACATGGTTCGTACCCTGAACAGATATTGGTTTCAAACTGTAGCACAGAGCGTAGAATGTACTGGATTAAAAGAACCAGTCTTCTGGATTTTCACATTTACTGTTAGTTTCCTTCACATCCCAGTAGGTCATTTTCTAATTTTCCAATCATCAGTTTCTACATCTTCTTTCCATCCAGCATCTGTTGGTTTGATTTCATTCTTATTTATGCAGCCAATAACAAGGGGAGTTTATTTATATACCATCTTTATAACAACAAGGTCGATCAAAAAGTTTAACATGAGACATGAAATATCAATATATAAAGTCTTTCTTGTCCTCTGAGAAAACAATGACAACGTGATAATACAGTTAATGTTGTAGTAAACTGTCCCAAACATTAAAACCGTGCTCTCCTGATGTGATGGTAGTGTTTGTCATATTGTTTCAGGACCTGGACACAACTGTGATCAAGCCTCTAAGATCTCGAGCCAGAGAGAAGAGAGTAAGTGTGACGAAGCGGGCAGTTACACTTTTTACATGTTTCTCAGCATGCTGGGCTTTGTTTGTCTGAAAATCTGGCGTTGTGATATTCTGTTGCTTCTCTGCAGCGCTCGTCAATGGGACCAACTGTTGGTGCTCCGGTTGGGAAGCGAGGGAGAGGCGGGAACATGTCGGCAGAGCTGCTGGAGAGGAAAACTGTGGACAAGGTCAACAGATCTGTAAAAAGACTGTAGTCTCTGTGGGACGCACTTAGAACACAGATCAAAACTACAGCTGTAATGACAACTGTTGAAATGCAAGTCATATTGTTCTACATCAACATTAGCTGCCAACAATATGGACTTCAATCATCTGTACCCACTTATCAAATTAATATTATTCTAGTATGTTTCCTTTGACTGAGAGGATCAGCATGCATTTATGCATTCAAAATGTTCCTCCAGTAAATGTATCAGTAAACGGCTGAAAGTTTGGCTAAAGTTGGTTTGTGTGCGACTCAGGAGGTGGAGACGATAGTGAAGGCATCTGTGACGACTCCCGAGACAGGAGGGCAGATCCACATGGTGGTGGGAATCACACAGGAGACCACCGAAAACCCGGCCCGGACCCTGACCCAGGAGTGTGCCGTTTCTATCGTGGGAGGAAGAGGAGGTGAGGTTCAGACCACTGAATTAGTTATGATTGATAACTGTTGACACTAAACTGCTCTCATTAGTGCTCAGGATTCCTGGATGTTTGTTAATCATCAGTTAGAGCAGCGTTTCATTTTTTTGTTTGTTGGAGCCCCACCAGCAGGACTCAACCAATCCAGCATCAAACGCCACACACTTTTTAATAATGTCCTCTTATAAACTGCCGTCTGTCTGCTCATCTCTGAAGCGTTTTCAGTTGGTTTTCCATCAGCTGAATGCTCTGACTTTATTTTCCTTACCGGGTTGGGGTCAATTCATTTTAGGAACTGTGTGAATGGCTTCATTATCATAATGATTTGCTGCTGATTTTAGTTTTTTTTGAGCCGCACAAGAAGCAACTCTGAATACGAACATCACACGTTTGAAAACTATGTCACTTTAACTGAATTCTGTGATATTCTTTGTGTCTAAAAACCACATCCTCAGACCAAACTTCAATCTGGTTTCCGTGTGATGAGACAGTGGCCGAGCCTGAAACTGAAGCAAAGACAGAGGAGCGCGCTGCCGTCAGAGCATCTTACACCTGTAGAGCGGAGAAAACCCAGAAACACGTTTTTCTTTCTAAAACGGTACAAACCAACAGAACTACACTGGTTTATATAAAAAGGTTTTATTATCAGGTCTTGTTGAGAGCGTGAGATCCCTTTTTTTTAGAGGCCTGACAACAAGAAGCATAAAACCATCAGATAACTAATCTTTAATACCTTCAAGTGGAATAATTGAATGCAGCTTGAGGCCAGTTTGCAGTTCAGTCCATTTAAAAGGTTCCTGAAACTGGTTCTGCCGTTAGAGAACATCTGAGGTTTCATACTTATTGGATCATGTAGATTTCTTCTCAACAGTGAAGTCCATCCAGCTGTGATCCAGAGAGCACAGATAAGCATGAAATGTCATCAGTGAGAAAGTGATTATCAGGGTTTTGTTGAAGTAATCAAGAGCAGCATGGCTGAACACAGACAGCCTTTCATTCTATACCCAACATCTAGTTTGATTTTGATTTTCTTTAGTCAAATGTTGAATATGAATCTTGATTGTTTGTATGACTCAGAGTGATGTGGGTACCATTTATTTAACATCTTTATGACAGTGCTGAATCAGACTGAAGATGAGTAATATAAAACTGTATCCTCTGCAATAAATGAACAATGAAGTACTGATTAGATGTAGGCTTGCCTCACATCAGGGTCACCGACTGAGCTTTAACATCCGGTCTGTCTCCTTTCCAGGTGATCCGCCCGGAGACATGCTTGCCGTGCGGTAAGAGGATCCGTTTTGGGAAGATGGCATTGAAGTGCAGAAACTGCCGCGCGGCTGCTCATCCGGAATGCAAACAGAAATTCACTGATGGCTGCTCGGCTGCCACCGGGGCAGGAAGTTCAGCTCAACAGGTACCTCAGAGTTATTTAAGGCTTTCAGACCAGATCATCCAGAACCAAAGTCAGTCCAGTCACATTTCTGTTTCCACTACATGATGAAAAGTGTGAAGATGAGTCAAAGTTCCATTCAATCACTAACTTGAGCAGGTGATGTTAGAATCAGCCCCCCTCCCAGAGACTCCCATTTAGACTGATAACTAAGGAAACATCTGTGAAACAGACCTGAGACAAGATGATGATGTTTTCTTTTCTTCTGCAGAACTCGTTGGACAGTTTCGCTCCAGTCGTCCATCCCCGAGTGCCTCTACTGATTGTGGAGTGTGTGACTGAGATAGAGCGCAGGGGGCTGGAGGAGGTGAGCTCGTCTCCCCACTCGTTAAGGCTGCATTGTTCAGACTGGATGAATCAGACTAGTAGCTAACATTAGCTGGAGGATGAATAGAGTTGCAAAGTGGGAGGAGTTATTTCAGTGGCCCCTGGTTCATTAGTGTTTCTAACAGACGATGTTAATGAGTCACAGTCTGGATCATGAAACTCTCCTGTTGGATCAGAACGACTGTGTTAGAAAATATCGGCATCTAAATTGAATGCTGTTTTGGATTCTGTCATTGGCAGCGATGTTCTTACTTACAGCACTTGTGATTCATCTCTTACAAGTCTGATGAGACTTCTTGTTGTTTTCCATCATGGTTCTATGCACTTTATGTAAAGCTCTGATCTGGAACTCACTCTGGATAAAAGCGTCTGCTAAATGTAATGTGATGTAATCTCAGTTAAAAAGTCAAGAACTAGGAGGAAACACAAACAAGTTCAGCAGCTCATCCTCAGATTCAGACCAGAGCACACAGTAGGTTTGAGGAAGGAATCACCTGAGTTTACTACAGAGGTTAACCTGCTGCTGTCTGCAGAGAGGACTGTACAGAGTTCCTGGAGGGGAGCGTCTGGTGAAGGAGCTCAGGGATCGCTTCATCCAGGGGAAAACTCCACTCATGCTCAGTAAGGTCCACGACATCCATGTGGTCTGTGGTCTTCTGAAAGACTTCCTGAGGAAACTGAAGGAGCCTCTTGTCACCTTCAGACTGCACAGGACCTTCATGGAGGCTTCAGGTATCTGAGTTACATCTGAAACTGTTCACACTCACAGAAGAAGTTGGTTAAAAACACTTTCGATTTACAGAAAACAAACTTAAAGTTACAGGAAACTTCCAATACGTGATGTTCTGTGCAACAAAATATTTCGGTTGAAGAAATAACAAAGCTAAGAGTGTAGAGATTATTCTAATGAATGAAAAGTCTTCCACATTAAAGTGTTAATACGCACACACTATGAAACCACTGACATGAATTGTTTCTCTTTGGTTTTCAGTCATCTAAATTCACGCTGATGTTAATCAACACACAGCCTCATATCTCTGATGGTTTAACATCACTGTGTTTCAGAGCTGGCTGATGAAGACAACAGCACTGCCATCATGTATCAGGCCATAGCAGAGCTGCCAAAGGCCAACAGAGACACACTGGCCTTCCTCATGCTTCACCTATACAAGTAAGAGCATTTAACTCTTCTGGGAAGTCTTCAGATGGAAAGTAAATGTGTTATTACAGTAGTTTGTCACTGAACTGACTCCGTCAACATACAAACACCCACAGATAGCATGTTGACATGAGCCCCCCCTTCTCTTCTACAGAGGAGCAAGACAGCCAGACTGAAAGAGTGTCTCTTTGTGGTTGTTTGACTCGATAAAAGGAGGACAAATACTTCATGACAGTAAGTGGCAGCTGAATTTCATGCTGTATTTATTTCAAAATTGTCTTCATTTCTTAGGGTGATGATAAGCCCTAAGTGTCAGATGGACCAGAATAATTTGGCCCGGGTGTTTGGACCAACTATAGTAGGACACGGGGTGTCTGAGCCGTCTCCAACAACCATCATGAGAGACACGAACACTCAGCCAAAGGTTCGCTTTCAGCAGTATGTTTTTGGCACAATAACTGGATTCTATTTTTGTGAGGACTTCTTCTAACACAATGCCTCTTTTTGACCCTGATCAGTGTTTATGTGGACTGATCATGTCCATCTTTACCCTCAGTGGTTCATTCATTTTACTGCTCTTGTCTCAGGTTATTTGCCGCATGTTGTCCCTTCCTGAAACCTACTGGAGACGTGTCCTCGCAGTCCAGATGGATCAGAGCTCGTCCTCGTCCTCCGCCACTACAACCTACAGCCAGGACGATGGACATGGTGGGTTTACAAGTATTATTAGTTAAAAGTTTGTCATGTTTTAACATCAAGTCACAGTGCTCAGCATCGGTTTCTCTGAAACAGGAATGCCCGCTGATGGTCAATGAAACCCAGTAGTCACTTCCTGTCATCAAGGTTTTCCCAAATCCTCAAAGGCTGATTGAACATCTGGATCAATACATTTTGTGTCTAAACAGGCAACCTAAACAAATTGTTTCCAACGGTGGTTCCTGGGACAGGAAGCTCCTTTTTCTGAATCACAGCTGTGGATCTTATCTTTTACTGTTTGTGGGTTTTTTTATGTTTCCAGGTCGCTTGTTTAAGCCTTTGACTTCTCCAGAGTTGAACAGCTACTATAAAACTCCCAGCAGAGGATCTCTGAGAGGCAGGATCAGGAACCTGGGCAACACTCTCACCAGCACGTAAGACCACAGGTCCAACCTGCAGTCCACTACCAACAACTACTGTTCGATAAGACCAGCGGTTCAATAAGCCACAGGTGATCGGAGATCTGTCAGTTGTAAATAGTTGGACTGACTGTTGGACCAGAAGCCAGTCTTACTGTCAGCTGAATCATTACTCAATTAATCCATTAGTTGATTTACAGAAAATAATTTGACAGCCATTTTGATCAGTGATTGTTTCCAGAAGGTCTGGGGGCCCTGAGCCTAATGGGTCGTTCAGTCAGTTCTTGGTGGTGGACTCGCGGTACTGTCTTTTTTTTTTTTTTTTACTTTATTGTCCCCGGTGGAAGATTTTTTTTCACAGCTCTGTACATCATCACCTTTCACACCCAAGATAACCTGCCCCAAAACAAACAGTGTTCATACAAGTACATCACCGTCACATACATGACAAAAGCAAAATCATCAGTGGACAAACTGGTCAGGGGCCCTCAGTTTTCCCATCATGACGTGTACTGTTGAGGGCTGCAATGGCTGCTGGTACAAGACTTTTGCCAAAGCGAGCCTTTCTGCACCTCAGGGACCTGTTCCTGAGGGAGATATGCACACGTGGCCATTGAGTGCCATTGTTGTTGCTATGTGTGTGATGGCTCTGCAATTGAGCGCTGAGAGACTGTGTGTGGGGAGACCTCTTATTTTTTTGTGGCAGTGTTGGTTACCGTGTTGGATTTTATATTCTCTCCTGTGTTTGTTTTGTCCTTTAGTGGTCGAGCAGAACCAGGAAGGAGGTTCTTCACGTCACCCAGCTGATCCTGGATACAGTACATGTACCGCAAATAGTCCTCTGTTAGTGTACAAAGGATCAGTGTAGTTAACAGGAAATGGTGTAATGTGTGAAACTGTGATTAAGAAAATAAAACTTGATAAAGAAGATGGAACCCTTTGCAGCTGCGCCATTTCTTCTGTGCATTGCATTGTGGGAAAATAGTGTGTGGGAGAAAATGTTTTTTGCAAAATATTGATGAAACTGATGTTTGTGTCTAAATATTCTGATTGTTTTAACAGAGTCAGAACATGAAATGAAACGTTCAGGTGTTTCTGGGTTCAAACTGTGTAAAATAAGTTCTTCCATGTCCTGTTTGTAAGAAACTTGAAATAAAATATTTGACTACAGATGTTTTTAATTTTCGACTGCTGCTCACCTGAGGGTCAATAAGACAGAAGACCGACGGACAGCTTCACACCAAAGAGTTTATTTGTCCTAAATCTACATATTTTTAATGTTTTGAATGTAATAAATGACAACACACCGGTGGAATAACAGCTGACCAGGACTCCTTTCTTTAAATAAAGTCATTGAGAAAAGAGAAGAAGCTGCTGAAACATTAAATATACTAAAAATCTGTTCATTTACTGGTCAATCTATAACTCTGTCAGTGACATCCCTTCCTATTGTTCTGCTCAACGAGGAGAGTCTTTGTTTCATTTTGCCACTGCAACACCCCGTCCAGAGGACAACTCCCATCCTGACAGACAGACAGGTCGAAGAGACAGAGACAAAAGTAAATAAAGGTGTCAACAGATAATACCAGGAATCATCTCATCAGTGAACGCAGTTTGACTTCAACATGGCTGAGAAACGTCTACGTCTCTACATGCACAACTGATCAATAACATCCACCTTCAATCAATCAACCTCCCAACCCACAAGCTGAGCCCAGGAAAGCTGGTGCTGAGACTAACTGGCCCCCCTCAGACACGCTCAGCCCAGAGGTTACCTGGTTGGTGATGTGTGTGTCAGCTCCGTGCAGCAACAATAGTTGGATGATTTTAAATCTATTGAGTCGAACAGCGTCATGAAGAGGAGTGTCTCCCTCCTGAAACACACACACACACAGACAGACAGACAGACACACACACACCCACACACACAGACAAGCACACACAAACACATGCACACACAGACAGATACAGACACGCACACACAAACACATGCACACACAGACAGACAGACAGACACACAGACGGAGGGGGTGAGGAAGAGTTGGGTGCAGTACCTCAGCTAACCTCAGGGTGCACATGTAAATCCCTGCAGAGACAAGTGTAATGGATAATAAACCCACCCTGTCCTGTGTATTGAGTTCAGCTCCACAGTGAATCAGGTGTTCAACACAGTCGTGGTGTCCGGTCCTCACAGAGACATGAAGAGGAGTGCTGCCCAGCTAACACACACACACACACACACAGTATAACAGTTACACTGTCGACATGTGGCGTCCTAATAGCTTACTATCTTACTATATGTAATAGATCTGCCACATGTTGCTGATGCAGCAAGTAGTGAAATGTGAGTGAGTGACTTATTACATCATGTAGATTCAGCAGTGACAGAAGTAGTACTAGTAAGTGTAGTACTAATGCAGTATTACCTTGTCTCTTGCAGTAACGTCTGCTCCATGGCTCAAAAGCAGTTTGAGTACAGACAGGTGTCCCCCCCGACAGGCAGAGTGGACACAAGTTGACCACAGCTGGACAGAACCACGTGGGACAACATGAGAACCAGATGAAACATAGCTACATTTACATAGCGCTTTTATCCAGCGCGTTTCACAAGGTTTCTGCAATTCATTCACACACACACACCAAAGGCAGGGTGCTGCTTCAAACACAGATTTAAATTGGTTCTAACAGTAGTACATAGTGAACAGACACTATATAATAAACTGAGTACCTTATCTCTTCTGTGGACGTTCGCTCCGGCCTCCATCAGATTAGTGACAACCTCTGCCTGACCGTGTGAGCACGCTCTGTGCAGACCTGTACGCTCAAACTGAACACACGCATACAGAGTTCAAGTTATTTAGATGTTGCGTGATGTTCACACAGGATCTGAACCACAAGAAGAAATTCTTTCTGCTGCAACATGAAAAAGATGTTTGTGTCCAGGTAACCAGCTGGCCATCTTTGTTCGGAAGAAACAGAGACACAGCTTGTTAAACATCTTGTTTATGTTTCAGCAGACCGAACATTTATTGATCCATATAGTTCAAGTTCAAGTTTGTCACAGCCAATAGAAGCAGTCGAGTGTCGATGACTCACAGCGTCGCAGGCGTCAACGTCGCCACTTGTCGACAGGTATCTGTCAATCACCAGCAACTGCTTTTGATCACAGGCCTTAAAGAAATCCTCCTCATCCACATAATAAGGCTGACAGACACAAACAGTCACTGATCACATGGCCATTAACTCAGGAGCACAAAGAGCTGCTCTGTAACATCATGAAGATTAAGATTAAACATGTCAGTTCTGCATTGCTTCTGTCACATTTAGATGTCTGTATCAATAATAAATCATTGTCACATTTGTGCTTTGTGACAAAGGGTTTATATAAGACATCTGTTTCATAAATGAAATGTCTTGATCTCAACTTGAATCACTTTCATAATTAATTTCATTACTGTTTGCTGTTGATCTGATGTTTTTGTCGGTTTGTCTTTTTGCAGGTGAAGCTGAAGACTGTGGTTGCCAGTGACTCTTCGTTCACCTGTACAGGTGTGTGTGTGTGTGTGTATGTGTGTGTGTGTCTTACCACTGTCTGGACAGCAGGAGGGGCAGCAGCAGGTTTCCTGACTGCAGCTTTCTGCTCTCTCTTGGTCTTCCTCAGCAGCAGAAGGTTCTGGAGGTCTGCAGGAGTCTCCAGGAGGAGACGTCCCGATTTGTCTGTCTGAACCAGGACAGACAAACAGCTTTCACCATCTGTAATCTGTGTTGTACTGTACTGCTTTATGTTCTCCTTCCTCCTGCTCTCTCTCTCCGGCCCCCCCCCCCCTTCCCCCCTCCCCCCCTTTTCTTTCAACCCAATCGGTCGAGGCAGATGACCGCCCACCTAGAGCCTGGTTCTGCTCGAGGTTTCTACCTGTTAAAAGGGAGTTTTTCCTTGCCGTTGTCGCCTAGTGCTTGCTCA
>JAVQJD010027567.1:0-13767 GCA_036023655.1 Nannoperca australis | reverse complement strand
TGTGTGTGTGTGTGTGTGTGTGTGTGTGTGTGTGTGTGTGTGTGTGTGTGTGTGTGTGTGTGTGTGTGTGTGTGTGTGTGTGTGTGTGTGTGTGTGTGTGTGTGTGTGTGTGTGTGTGGATCTGCCAGGTTTGTACAACTCGGCAGACAGCTGGATGATCGTACCAAACATCAAGCAGAACCACTACACGGTGCACGGCTTGCAGAGTGGCACCCGTTATATCTTCTTTGTCAAGGCTATCAACCAGGCAGGAAGCCGCAACAGTGAGCCAGCCCGCCTGAAAACCAACAGTAAGTGAAGGCAACATGTGACACTTGTGCTTTGTTTTTTGATATGTAATACAATTTTCTTTCTGTATCATTTGTGCAATGTAAGTGCCAGGTTGTCATTGATCAAAGTTTTTCCCAGGGGGTAATCTTTCATTTATAAATGAGTGAAGGATTAGTAGCAGATTTAGAAACATATTACTTAGCTTTACTGATACATATTGTGTCCAGAAGGCAACAAAGTGTCTATATGAAAGCAGGAACCTGAAACAGCGCCTGTAGTTCTTGACAGATTTCCAGCACTCACACAAACAACATTTCATCACATGTTCCATGAGAGCTTCCCTGATTTATTTTAGTCTATAAGTAAATAAATATGACTTTTATTGAACCATTTTTTTTTTTTGTAAAATGCTTCCCTGAAGGCATGGTGTCATTTATTGCTGTGTGATGTATTGAATTAGGAAGCTGACAGTTTGACAGTTGACAGTTGCATCATCCAGACTTAGAACAAATGATAGCACTAAGACTATGACTTCAGTATTAGTCCCAAATACATCATGCACTGTTTTTGCTTCTTCCTTAACAGGGGGTTTGAGAATTTTTAACTAAAGAGTAGCACAAATTAGCCTGACTTGCATTGGGTTGGCCAAACTGAATATCATCTTAATTGCCTAAATCGTATTGTTACCAGTCAGGTTGTTTAAGGTATCAGGCAGTGTATAGTAAAAGATTCCTCCTATTATTTACTTATTTTATGAATTTAAAAACATGTGATTTAGGTCCATCCACAATACGCAGAAGGATGAAGTGTATTTTCAACCATAACTATTAAAATGTTTAACTCGCATCAAATTAGCATACTGTGTGCATTGTGCTTTGTTATAACCCACTCTCCAATCCCCCTCATAGTATTCATAAGGCCTAATTTAAAGTTAACTTTCTTTGTGTATTTTATATTCTATATTATTTATGGCTTTATGACTTTTTATAGAGAATTGTGGCTTTTCAGCATTATAAACCTCAGTATATTAGCAGCAAAGTTTGGTAGCAGGACTTTAAATCACATGATATGAGACAGTGTCAGGGCCCATATTTTGGTCGTATTTATGACAAGCAATAAGACAAGATCTTTTTCCCAACTTTATTTGTCTCTGCTGCACACCTGTCAACTTGTACTTCACCTTTAGACTCACTTGTACGACTGCAGATGCTACAGGGATTAAACCTACACCTCTCCAAACACCAGTGCATCTGTTGCTCGACGTTTAGAGAACTCCAGGCTGTTTGCCCCATACTGAAAAGACTTAAACTGTGTGGTATGCAAATATACAAGTGGAGAATGTTAATATGTAGTGTTATATTATTCCCCTTTATCACTTACTTGTCTTTCTGTTTGTTTTTTGGTGCACTATGAATATGTCTCTCTCTCTCTCTCTCTTGTTTTTGTTTAACAATGAGTTTCTACGGACTTGTGTTTTTCACATTTTCTCTTCTTTGATAGTCACACTCTCCTTGTTCCTTGCACACAATAGTCGGTTCTCTAACTAGGTGAAAGCAGTTTAATTGACACCTTCACTGTCTGTTTTTGTTTCTGTTCTTCCATTTTTCTCCCTAAAGTTGGATTCTGTACTGCAGTACCTCTGGCCTTAAACTCTGTTTTTCTTTTTATATGCTTCTCCTTTTCTGTAACAGTACACAGTAAATAAAAATAAAGGCAGAAATTAAAGAAAGCACATAAATAATTTAAATGAAAGAACTTGAGGAGCAAATGTATAAAGGCATTGTAGCTGGTTGGGGCATGTGACGTTACATAGAATATACATATTAACAAAGAAAACAGATCCTAGTTTAAGTAAAGGCTGAAGCATTTTAATGCCACTTTAAAGTGAAGAGGAACAATATGTCCGTCTCTAGAAGTTCATATCAGTATACTCTGTGGAAATGCTCAGGCTCATCTGTGGCATATAAAGGATTAAAACCTCAGCGATATAGCTCATTTAGGTTGCACCTCGAGGGTGCGCAATAAAAAATTTAAATCAGTCTTAAATAACAGAAGTAGTGCAGTGAAGGTAAAATGGAGTTAATATGCCAACTCCATTTAGCTGCTGTCAGGAGGCTGGCTGAGGTATTTAGGATTAACTGTAATCTGGATACACTCAGGGTAAAATAGTTCGGTATGTGTGGTAAACTGCAGTAGTCAGGGAATGATCTCTCTCTCTCTCTCTCTCTCTCTCTACTTGTTAGCAGATGGGGGGGGAAGGGGATTGACATTAACATTTTTAACAAACAACCTATTTTTATAATGACAGTGTATGAATGACAATATGAAATGGGTCCCTCCTAGTCACGACACTACAGAGAATTTTCACCTGAATCTGCAGCTCCCGACGGCTTTATGGAGCATTATAGCAAGTTTCTGCTCACCTCTCACCTCTCTCATAGCACCGTTTTCGGCGGTTTACTGAAACAGCTCCAACTACAACATTGTACACTTCCAAACAGCAGACAGACAGAGTTAGCAACTGGCTGGTGAACACAGTGGAGCATTTAGAATACTTGACTTACATTTGCCAAGTGAACACAAACATGACTGAAAATGTTGCTCCATTACTGCTGGATGCGTAAATAAGCAACTGTTTGCTAACAAGTTCACCACAGTAAAGCTGGGGTAGGCAAAATCTGCGCAACCTATAGAAAACATTCCACCTCTCTCTCTCTCTGCTGGCTCGTATGACTCCGCTAAGCCCCTCCCACCACCCTCCCATTTAATGCTTTATGGAACACCATTTAATTAGACCCTAGTACCTGCTGGCATTAAAGAGTTTATATTAAATTGTTAAAGGATCAGTTTGGTAAAGTGGAGATTCCACAGTGTAGCCTGTACTCTCGTGAAGTGAAGCTAATAGGACACATAGGCATACTTTGCATTTTGTCCCAGTTTTATGTTCAAATTACCAATTAAATGTATTTTAGACTTAATAGCGATAAGGGGCCTCTAAAGAGAGCTCAACCCCTTCTCCACCAGTTCACCTGTCCTGCTCCTGTATTTGATACCGCCATCTGGTACTTTAAAGTGAACCCTTTATCCATCAAATATAACCAAGCCCTCTCATCTGAGTCTCTGCCCCCTCCTGTCCCCCCCAAGTCAAAATCTTCTAGACACACTCTGCCTGTGGGACATGGAGCATGTCAGCACTTTAAGTCTTTTCTTACAGCATTAGAGTGGATTACTACCTCAGTGTGATGTGGGCACGACATCCAGCCAGGGAGCGTTTAGAGGTGAAGTGCAGGGTATCTGGGGCTGGCAGTCAGCTCGCTGTCACTGATGCTTATGACTCTTACTGGAAACAATATTCAATTTATAATCTCCACGGATGACACAGTCATCTTACTTCTATTATGTCCCTCTCTCTCTTTCTTAAAAACAGTGGTGATTAAAACAAAAACCGGTTATATAAGAAAAGAATTATAACCAGTGGACAAAAAAATAATTGTACATGTATATACCATGTCTTCTAGTTTGTACTGTCGCTCCTTAAGTGTACACCCAGTTTGATTATACAATTAAATTCATGTCAGAAGCTCCATATAAATAACATTTATACATTACACAAAAACAGTAATATAGAGAAAATAACCATGCGCTGGAGTCACAGCAACCCCAGAAATTACCATTATATACTACAGATTTTGACACATTTGAAGTAAATGTGCAGTAATGCCACCTTGATTCAGTTGTTGTTGTTTTTATAAATGTAAAGAGGAAATGTTGTAAATTAAAGTTTCTGGCAAGTCACAAAAAATATTCACTGACAAAGTATTGCACTTGTTTTCCATACAATATCTGCTCTGTACGCCCACTGCACCCCGACCTCCTCCCTATGATGTGCAAATGTTGCTTCGCTCAAACAAAAATTGCAGGGTTACATAATCGAGGCAGTCATTATGTTTCCCAACATAATTGGTAAAAATGAATTAGTTTTTTTATAAATGTAATTTCTTACTAGGTTAGTCCACAGCATCTTGAAATACATTAGTCAGTGCAGAATAGTACAGTATATAATGTGCAATGTTAGTGTAGTACAGTGATAAAAGATAAACTCCTCCCCCCCCTCACCTTTTCCACTCCCATTATCTGTTATTCCTCCTCTTCTCTGGCAGCCAGTGCTACCATGATGGAAAGCTTGTCCACCCACAGCCAAGTTTGGTGGAGATTTTGAGCCCATGATTGGCAACCAGCATTTCTCTCTGCTGTAATGGTTTAGACAGTCCATCAGAAAAATAAAAACACATTCAATTTTTTTTTCCATGATTGAGGTTTTTATCATGGCACCTGCATCATGTGTGTTTGTGCATGTGTCTGTCAGTCTGTTCAAATGTCTTTGTCCCTGGTTCTTTTGCTTATCTCCTACTCCCCCCCACCCCCAACCATTTTTTTCTCAGAGGAATTGGTATTCAGATTAAAGTGCCTCACTCATCTGTTCATGTGATGCCAAGCAGTGTTGTTGGATTAAAATGGGTCACAACAAAACTGATCACAAATATCTCACTTTGACAGGCTTATTAGATTTCTCTCTACACGCCGCTGCTGTACGAACTCTAGTAGCGAGCTTTGGAGCTGAGAACCACAAGTTCTTTCCTTACACTTGAAGTCTCTTTTTCTGTCTGTGGCTTGATTGGAGGGTTTAGCAGTCACATTTTTTAAGATGAGAGGCTCTGGAGGCTTTTAGCCTAAGCTCATCATATTTCAGGCACAGGCACGCAAAGCAAAGAAGGCAGTGACAAGTTGCACAGATACTGGAAAGTCATCACAACCCTGTCTGTTCAAAAGATTAACTCCTAAGTACACCTAAAATTCTGCACTGTATAAGTGTAAAACAAATTTGAATGCAGCAAACTGTGTCAGTATGGCATATTAAAGGCAAGCACAGGGGTGCATAGCCAATCATTCTTTCAAATGTGTAACCTAAATTGTTGCACTGAAACGTGTGAATATACAGTACAGCAATTTCACAGAATACATCTGAACAGTTTTCTCTGTAATCCCAGATGTTGCACATGAATACATTGCTCTAGTTTAACCTCACAGGACCTCATTTGCAATTGAAAACTGTGCGCAATGCTCAAAAATAATTAATTCAAGCACCTGAAGCTTTACAACCCATGTGTCCGGCACTGCTTAATAAATTCTGAAAGAAAGTTTGTGGGAACAGCATGTTGGAAAGAAAGCAGGGAATTTGACTCAGGCTTGTTTTTTTCTCCTTGACTTCAAGAGGCATTGTTAAAGTATGTTCTCTTATGCAATGTTCTTGTTGTTTCTGGGCCTCAAACTTTCCATGTTCCTTCTTTATGTCCTTCTCTAACCCCTCTCTTGGCACACTGTCCTCTGTTGCCCCTGGCTATGGCATATGATCTCTTCTTATGATGCCCTTTCTTCCATCTTTATGCCATCTGTCCATTCATCCCAGAGGTAAAGCTTTTTATCCCAAGATGTTACAACTTTTGGTCTCATGGCGAGGCCAGGCCAGACATGCTTACTGTAATCGCATACAGATACACATACCCAGAGTTTGTATACACATTTGTGGGTACATAAATGAATGAATGTATGTGTGTGTAGTAGAGAGGCAGAGAGGGAGGGGAAAGAGGCACACAATGTTTTGCTGCTCCAGTTTCTGCCTTTAAGGACACTCAGCATAGCTATGAAGACACCTGGAATAACTTAAGTTTCAAGCTCTTCGCATGAATGTCTGAAAAATGTTGAATGCAGCAATATATGTCAAGTGGATTACATTATACAGCAGCAGAGATGACCAAATTAACCTCAGTGACATTAAACATTGGTTTAATTAAACAAAATGTTCTCCTTATTAAATGGTGTCCAAACAACATACAGTCTATTTAAAAAATGTATATGCTGATGGTAAATTATAACAGGGTACCAAGAAACATTAAAGGGGAACTGAAAAATCGTATAAAGCCTTTTGTGACTCAGATTTCTCGCAGCTCCATCAAGTGATGTCATTTGAGTCAGCGGGGGCTGAAGACTAAAAGTTTTTAAATGAAAAAGATCTGGGGGTGTGGAGTTAAAAAGAAGTGAGCTTTCCAGTCCTCTGTAGCTCACTCCTCATCTTTGCTTCAGACTAGCAGCTACATTAGCTGCAACTAGCATAACCGTACTGAATCTCCAACCAAACTGTCAGCAATCAAGTTGCATTGTGGGTTATATAGGCACAAGGTTTTGACAAAGAAGATGAATGCATAAAAAGAGGATAACTCTAGTTCTGTGGTATTGATTTTGATTCTTTTTGTTTTTAACTATGCACCATGAGTCCAACAGTGTTCTAGGAGTGTAATGCTAAATCAGTGGTGTACACTTTTAATAGCTTCAAACCTCTGCGGAGGTCCTGTCTCGTGCAGTTCAGTTGGCTTGATGGAGACAACATTTAAAATCCTGTTGTGAAGTCTTAAAGCTTTCACTGGCTTTTTGGGTCAACCCAGTCTCACCCAAGTGAAACCACTCATCGAACCCTGAGTGGCTCAAAGTGAACAGTGGCACTAGTGCTGTGGTATATACTGCAGAAGTATCAGTGTGCTGTAACATGCTCACAGCTAACATGTAAAGTAACTCACAGCTTCTTGAAATGCATATGAATAAATTATGACAAAGAATCAGACAGTTAAGATGAGAGTGTATGTGCAATGCATGTGTGTGCTTGTGTATCACCTTTTATTGCCATGACCATACCTCTGCATTTACCTCAAGACGAACGGTGACCAGGTATCCACACGACTGTCTTCCACACAGAGAGAGAGAGAGAGAGAGAGAGTATGAAAGTAGATGAAAAGTGACAGATAAAGAGTGAGAGAGCGAGAGTGTCGAACGGATAGAAAACACCAAATTGCTCTTTGCGGGGAGTGTCTGCAGACATGAGTGCTCTCAATCCACTATTTTTTTACCCATTAATACAGTCCAGGCTTGAGCAATGCACATACTGTAGATGGCCAAATTACATTGTGCCTGTCCAGTTACAGTTTCTAAATCTTACATAGGCAAAGTGTTTCCTTTACACAAGCAAACAGCAATATTATTCAAATACAGAATAAAAGCATTCTTTTTCCATTCATAAGGCTCAGGTTTTGCACAGTATCTTCTCTCACAGATTTAAGATATAAATCCCTTTTTAATATTTACAATAACTATAAAAATTATTAGATTTTTCTAGTATGAAAAGCAAAAATAATGAACCCTGTCTAATTAATTCAAATCAAACCATGTATCCAGTGATTTTAACATAAAATGTCAAAGCCGCATCTTCTGGTTGACAACATAATGATCATTAAAGCACCATGTTTTTAGGCATTCATAAGCATGCAATTGAATTAAGGTTGCATTTGAGTTTGCTCACAACTTATTAGAGTGGCGGCTGACAGAACAAGAACCCGCATTAATCTACAAAGCTTTTATTAGACTGTGCTCTGTTTATGCTTTTTAATTGGCTGCCTGTCTCAGTAATGAATTCACACCAACAGGAAACAAAGTTGCAGTAGAGGAGGAAAGCAGTTTGTTAATTTAGGACAAAGGAATGGGTTCAAATTTAGACTGGGTAATATCAGCAGCGAATGTAGGTCATAGATTGTTGTAGTGGTTTTATGATATTATCGTGCAATATAGTGTGTTTGCAGTGCAATATGTATTTCTCTGTTGTCTCTTCTCTAAGTTTAGTATCCCACACTGCAGGCCAGTGACTATCAGGTCCTGTCAGAGAAAGCACACTGTACTGTTCGTGGTGTCTGATTTGATTGCGCGTGCAGGTGGAAGTCAACTACAAGATGTGGTTTTCTCAGTTTTAAATTCAGCACACGTATCCAGAAAAGAACTGTGTATTGTTAGAGGTTTTTAAGTTCCTGCAAAGGCTGTTGGTGTGATGTTTTTTACTTTCGTTCTCGTGCACACTGATATTTGCTTTCCTCAAGGGTTATTAAATGTAATTTTAAAGTAATGTATACCTGATTTTTTAAATATGAATGGTGCAGTTGAAGGGGGGGGGGCAACTCTGGGTAAATCTTTGTTTTCCAAATATTCCCCTGACAGGTGATAAGCTGCTTAGCTGAGGTACAGTGGTGTGCTTCCACATTGAGCAGCTGCATTGAGATTCTGGCCTCCTTGGTTTCACATTTGCACCTGCCCCACAGTGTAATGGCTCCAAACATTAACATCCACTTTTGTCAGTACAAAGCTGCAAGATGGTGTGAAGTAGGAGTACTAACAACATAAATCCAGGTTTAGATGTGTCTTTTTGAAGCAGCTCTATTGTTGACAAGTGAATACTAGGCTCTATTTTCAGTGAGCATATTGTTTGTGTGACAACCAAAGCTAATCCGAATGCATACCGGCCTTCCTTTAGGCAACTACTATGCTGACAGTCAAACACTGTACTGTTAACTTTTTAATGTTCGTCATTCTGTTGGTAAACTATTCTGGGCAACGATATTGTGTGTACAAAACAGGGAGTCAAACACAGTGCAAACACCCCAGAATGTGTGTATGTATATATGGCTGTGTGTGTGTGTGTGTGTGTGTGTGTGTGTGTGTGTGTGTGTGTGTGTGTGTACAGTATGTGTGTACGCTATAGTGCCAGTGTTGAGTAAGCAGCTAAAATCCAGGCTGAACATATTACATGACAAGGTGCCCCAGGGTTACGAGTACCTCTTTATTATCTGTTAAAGGACCTGCAATAATATTTACCCAGCATGCATCTCTGACGACAGGCCTCAAGCTACCACTGAGCCCCTAACGTAAACAGTAGGAGGTGGAGTGGAGAGGAGGGAAGAGGAGATGTGAGGAGAGAGGTGTGTTGTAAAGAGAAGACGAGAAAGAGGTGAAGAGGAGGGTAGAAAAGGTTGGTCCCTATGGAATATTGGCATTTTATGCATACTGTGTGATTAAAATGTACCTGGTTTGGATTCCGGCGGGAGACATGTCAATCCGCATATTTCCTGTCTGTCTCTACTGTGAACTGTCAAATGAAGGCAAAAAATTCTATTTATAAAAAATAAAACAACAGGAGAGGAGAAGCAAAGACAAAATGGTTCTGGAATATGTCCTTGTAAAGGATAGGAAGGTCCCGCTTTAAAGTTAATAAACATGTAGAGCAGCACCTTTTTGGTCTCAGAATAAAGGCACATTAGGTAATCTTAATAATTTAGGAAGTTCTCTTCAGCTCTGTCAGCAAGCAATAGGAATTGCATTAAAATTGACATCATCTGCTTAGCAGTGCTTAAAGAATAAGGCTGGCGATATAATATATATTTTCTTTTTGTAACCAGCATTTACCTTACTAACAAGTATAACATGTGTGCTCTGTGCCATACAAATCCATTTTAGTCAGCAGCTAAATATCCCCTACAAATGCACTATTTACTCCTGCTTGAGTAACATAGCTAAAGACTACAGTGGGCACTAGTTCAGTTTTTTAAAACGTAACAACATATTTGTGACTCATTTTTATGGATTGATTTCTTTGGGAACCAGTTCAACAGACAGTTTGAGTTAGCAAGTATTGAGTGACTGGCTAACGCATTGTTACGCACAGCATCTCACCGAGGAAACATTGATATTGATTGACAATGCTTTTAAGCCCCTTTTGATACATTTTGAATTTTTTTCTGCAATACTGCAAGTGTACGTGCAAAGATACAGGATTAAAGATGACTTGTATTATTAAGACAGGAGCTGTTTTAATGAATGATTACATTTTACGCACACAACCAGTAGTACTGACAGTGATTCTTTCACTTGCTTTTACTCTAGCAAAACATCACAGAATCCTTCTGTCCAAAAATGGCTTCTTAATCACAGGGAGATTCTGAGCAGACCCAGAAGCCATACTGAAAATTATTTTTCTAGCAGTGGTCTCTGAGGACTTTGCAGAGTTCATTAAACGGTGGAGTTGGAGAGGATCAGTGGCTGCTGTTTGTCTTTGCTCTTCACTACACAAAGGCATTTTTGGCTTTTGTTGCCCAGTTAGAGGTGAGAAGACTAGATGTGATACACGTGAGCTCACATTGCCAGGAATTCCCCTCATACACCCGCTGTGCTATTGGGCGTCCCCAGTCACGTTACATGATTGATGCATCTTTAATCTCACCAGTGTAAATTTGTGTTTTAGCCGACCTATGAAAATCAATTAGAAGCCAAGTGGCATGCAGCCATGCATTTTAATGACATGTGTGAGGGACCGCTCAGATAGGCACAGGACGCAGAAGTATCTTCACCAATACAAGGTTTATTTATCCATAGACCTAGAATTGCTCAACCATGTGGGGCTGTGAATGTGGCCCTCACAACATGGAATGATTTGCAAGTTCAACAAAGATGTATAAACCTCTGGAAAGACAAGGGTGTGTTCGACCTCTGATGTGTCTAGAGAGCTCTCTGTGTCCCCCGATACTGCTGTTTCTACTGCAGTAATTGTTTAGTTATGCGGTAAAATGGATCTTTTTTTTTCCATTTCCCTCATTACGGAGGCAGCTCAATCTATCCCTCTGCAAAAATGCGAGCCGGGGGAAGAAAAAAAAAGAAAGAAGCGTGAGTGAAATTGACTGAATTGAAATAAAGTAAATTACCCAGATGCTATCCCACTGCAAGTATTCTAACAAGGACCTACGAAATGAAGTTAGAATGAAATTGCTTTTTATAAAAGCTCCCCCAACAGTAGCCCCTTTTATTTCTCGCCCCCTTTTTTTTTTGCCTTGATACTGCTTTACAAGTTTCCATTAAAGACTTCCCAGTTCGTAACAATGCACTGCTTCAGTCAAACAGAGAGCAGCTATCACCTCTGCAGACAGTTGGAAACATTAACATTACTCTAATTACTACTTATTACAGAGTGGGAGCAGACGAATCACAGACACTGCTAAAAAATCCAGTCTGTGGGACATACTGTTCCATTATCCCATCCTGTCTTTATTTTATGCAATATAGAATCTGACAGCACAGGAGTGTGTGTGTGTGTGTGTGTGTGTGTTTGTGTGATGTTTCTACAGACAGCTAATGTAAAACAATTCTGAACTTTCTTACACATATACATCTACTTTCTTATTATGAATTGGTCCTCTTGCTGATATATTGCACAAGACACTGATTCTTTATGCCTTCAGGCCGGCAGTGTAACACTCCAGAAGAAATCACATTTGGCATGTTCTTTGAGTGCTGCTAGGAAATATCACTATACTCACTGCGACTTCAGGTCTGTTCATTTCATGGCAACTCTGCAACATGAATGAGCTTTAGTGGAGGATCAAGTGATCAGATTCTTTACTTAAGTAAAATTTAAAATACCTAATTACAAGTGATTTAGTTTTGTCATTCTCTAAACCTAGACATGTTAGTGGCACTTGCATGTTGCAGATGCTCTATAACAATTTTAAAAACTGATAACATGTTTTGTTTGTAAAATCTTAATGTGCAAATTAATTAGTAACTACAACTCTCATATAAATGTAGTAAAAAGTCAGATATCTCCCACTGAAGTGTAGTGAAGTAGAAGTACAAAGTTGTGTAAAATAAAAATAAAATACTACTTAAGTAAATGTACTTGTAACAAATTTTGAGTGTAGACAAGGCTTTCATGTTCTCCAAATCAGGAAGAAAAAATTATACTTAATGTAAATAAACAAAATGTGCAGACAACAATGCACTGAAGGTTGTGTGAAAATTGCCAGCCTGCCAACACTATAGCAGTTAAAACTGAGTGGAACAGTTGTTTTAGTTGTACACCTGCAATTTTTCCTGTGCAAACCTCCAAATTCAGTTTCATTTGGAGCCTCCCGCCATACACATTTCTTCTCACATACCAAGAATTCACCATTTAAACCCAAGCTTATTATGCATGACTTTTTCCAATTTACAAGAATCCTGCTGGCGTTGGTTCAAAACATTTCCACCCGGCCACTTACTGTATGTCTGCTTGTGTGTAGGCCAGAGTTGATGCCGTGTGTGTGTGTGTGTGTGTATGTCTGCTTGTCCTCTACCATCACGTGTGTCTCCCCTTACCGAACCTCAGGCCCAGCCCGGGCTCTCAGGAGTCATCCTCTGGAAAGGCATGACAGAGCCCCAGTGTTTGGAAATGGCTGCGCTGGCAGCGATAAGCAGTTCAAAGAAGAGAGCGCATTAATGTAATTGGGTGCCAGCAGCACATTGGCCTCGTCGTCTCATATCCACACGCGGTAACACACACTCACCACGCGAATTATTGGAGGGAAGTGTGTGAGAAAGGAGAGAGGATGGAGAGGATGAGAATGAGAGAATGGGGAGAGAGATGAAGGAAAGGACAGATAGAGAGAGGGGAGGAGGTCCTCATTGTGTCGCTCATTAAGCCGTGGGAGGCTCAGGGAGGCCGAGAGATGAGATGAGAGGTGTCAGAGTTAAATGTCATGTCTGGAAGGGACGTGCCTGACCTCCATGAAGCCTACAGTACACACACACATACATGGACATAGAGAGGCAGAGAGGGGACCCTCTGCCCAATCTTCAGCCTCATATTATCCCCTCAACTTTTCCTCTCCTCTTCACTCCTTTACTCCTCTCTCTCTGCCACTCACCCAGTTTTACCCTCTCAATTTTCCACCCATTACACCCAAATTACTGGTGTCATTGCAAATTGAATTGTTGCAACAAGATAGCAGCATTTCCACTGAATACCCCCGTCCGCTACCAACTGCAGTGTAAGTGAAGGCTATTTCCTTTAGCTTATTTCCAAGTCTGTGTGATGGGCGGCACAGAAGAATGCCGGGTGGCTTCCTCCACTGTTATGAAATGTTTTCACCAAAGGCTGCAAGAGACTTTGAAGTTTAGACTCTCGTCCTTGTATTCAAACATTCTCCTCTTCTGTCTCTCCCTGTGAGTTCTCTGCGAGCAATTCTCAACACGCTATTTATTTTTGTCTTTTGCTGCTGCTCTGAGTTGCTCTAACTTTTATTCTTACTCACTGCTTTTTCACCTTCTGATCATGCGGTATCTTGCTTTCTTTTTTCCACTTGACAATATTTTGTGATTATGAACGCAAAATAGCAAGAAAACACTTCAGAAGTAAGTGTTGGTAGCTTCAACCTCAATCAAGTGGCATTATTCAGCCATGCAATTATTAAAGCTGCGCAATATTTTTATTTTAACAATAGATCCCTTATGCTCTAAAGAACATTTTAGCATCTTTCAGGTCATTGTTTTGGATTTTGCAGCTGACTACTGTTAATGTTCTCTCTCACTACCACAACAAGCAGTTGTTTCTATAAAGCTCTGATAAACTCAGTTTACTCTACTCGCCCAGCAGCAAACTGCAGAGAGGCAAAGTTAGCAACTAGCTGGTGACCAGAGTGGAGCACAGATAAAGAGCCATATCCTTCAAGAGATGTTGAAGACCAAAACAGAGCTAAAAGGAGAGTGAATATTAGAGTTATATTTATCAGGTGTCCAGAAACACAACTTAAAATGAAC
>JAVQJD010027562.1:17500-19734 GCA_036023655.1 Nannoperca australis | reverse complement strand
AGGTTCACACTCAGTGACACGAGGTGGAGGTTCACACTAAGTGACACGAGGTGGAGGTTCCCACTCAGTGACACGAGGTGGAGGTTCCCACTCAGTGACACAAGATTCACACTAGTGACACGAGGAGGAGGTTCACCCTCAGTGACACGAGGAAGAGGTTCCCACAGTGACACGAGAAGGAAATTTCCACTCAGTGACACGAGGAGGAGGTTCACACTCAGTGAAACAAGGTTCACACTCAGTGACACGAGGAGGAGGTTCACACTCCGTTGACACGAGGAGAAAGTTCCCACTCATTGACACGAGGAGGAGGTTCACACTCAGTGACACGAGGTGGAGGTTTACACTCAGTGACACGAGGAGGAAATTTCCACTCAGTGACACGAGGAGGAGGTTCACACTCAGTGACATGAGGAAGAGGTTCACACTCAGTGACACGAAGAGGAGGTCCACACTCAGTGACACGAGGAGTAAATTTCCACTCAGTGACATAAGGAAGAGGTTCACACTCAGTGACACGGGGTGGAGGTGCACACTCAGTGACATGAGGAGTATGTTCACATTCAATGACGCGAGGAGGAGGTTCACCCTCAGTGACACGAGGAGGAAGTTCCCTCTCAGTGACACAAGGAGGAGGTTCACACTCAGTGACACGAGGAGGAGGTTCCCACTCAGTGACACGAGGAGGAAATTTCCACTCAGTGACATGAGATGGAGGGTCACACTCAGTGACACGAGGTGGAGGTTCACATTCAATGACACGAGGAGGAGGTTCACACTCAGTGACACGAGGAGGAAATTTCCACTCAGTGACACGAGGTGGAGGTTCACACTCAGTGACATGAGGAGGAAATTTCCACTCAGTGACACAAGGAGGAGGTTCACACTCAGTGACACGAGGAGGAGGTTCATACTCTGTGACACGAGGAGGATGTTCACCCTCAGTGACACAAGGAAAAGGTTCACACACAGTGTCATGAGGAGGAAATTTCCACTCAGTGACACAACGTTCACACTAGTGACACGAGGTTCACACTAGTGACACGAGGAGGAGGTTCACACTCAGTGACACAAGGTTCACATTTAGTGACACGAGGTTCACACTCAGTGACACGAGGAGGAGGTTCACACTCAGTGACACGAGGAGGACATTTCCACTCAGTGACACAACGTTCACACTAGTGACACGAGGTTCACACTAGTGACACGAGGTGGAAATTTCCACTTAGTGACATGAGGAAGAGGTTCACACTCAGTGACACGAGGTGGAGGTTCCCACTCAGTGACACGAGGTGGAGGTTCACACTCAGTGACACGAGGAGGAGGTTCACACATCCAGACGGCGTCTCACAGCGTCTCTGTACAGATCTGTGTTTATGAATCTGGAGCCTGCCGAGCCCCGGAGTCCTGACGGAGGAAGACGTGGATGTGAAGGAAAGATAAAGAACGATATTATAACGAGTCCCTGAGAGTCTTCGTTCTTGGATTTAATTTTCTCTTGAACTCAGCAGCTTGTTTCAGTTTCCTTCCTTTTTACTTCTAACTTAGATTGTCGGTTAGTTTGTGGTTTTATTTTCTTGCACACGTTGCTCAGTTTGTTAGTTTCCAAGACAAAAACAAACTTGTACTCTTTGTCTCGCTACAGCAGCACTGAAGAATATGTGATTCATTTTTCTGCCCAGCTGGAGGTTCTGGATCAAGAAAACTCTCAGACTGCAGATTATTCACAGTCCAGTTCGATCTCACTCAGCAGGAAAAACGAGCTGATCTTCCAGATGTTGACAGCAGTTTCTGCACGTGGACATGAAGCTGATCATTGGTCAGACATGAACATCTGACTCAGATTTGAATTTCAGAAATCATAATTCATGTGGTTTTCTTCTAAAATTAACCTGGAGCCAAAGAACAGTTACTTTGACCTCTTCTGTTAACGAAGTGTTTTCATCGAGCAGCTTGATTTCATACACAGATATGCACAAAGGTTTGTTGAAGGGATGATGAGGAGGAGAAGAAAAGCCAGTTGTTAATGAGCGTTCAGGCAGTTGAACGTCCTCGCTGCTGCTCATCATCACTGACTTCCACTTTCATTTTGGACGGTGGAAGCTTATTAATATTTGGTCCCAGGGACGTTTTAAACGAGCGAGGAATATTTAAAGAAGCGTCGATTTGATCCACTCAGGAGCTTTTTATTTATTCATGTTCATCTTAGATACAAGCACACGGCTCTTCTGCCC